>JAPYYR010000301.1:0-56557 GCA_030523065.1 Aphidius colemani | reverse complement strand
ATTGTACATGGACTTATACAACTCATATATAAAGACCCAATGTTCCCCTCAAGTTTACCGACACTTACAGCACAGATAAATTGATTTCTATTTTTTTTTTTTTTTACTTCTATTTTATTCATTCTTCATCGATCGTCTGTTATTCTATGATACCTTACATGATTGCTCATAAATGAGGCAATTTGTTGTACGTTTAAAATAAATACAAATAAATTTATTTAGTTTTTTTTCTCATAAAACAATTTAGATTTTTTTCGATAAACACTTTTATTAAATTTTTAAATTCAATTCAACTTACCACAATTTTTTTTTTGCTTTATTTGTTGAGCAGAGATGTCTTTTTTTTATTTATTTAATATTTTCCAATAAATTAAAGTTATTTTCACTTTAAATATAAAATCTTGAGGATAAAAAAAAAAAAATTAATCACAAATTGCTGGAGTATAGAATAAAAAATCACTTGTAGTAATAAACACTCACACGTCTGTCAATGGATTATAATTGTCAACTATAAACAAGATTAATAAATGTGAAAATAAAAATTATAAAAAATAATAATCTTCACTGTCGAGTACGTATATATTTTATGAAGCAAACACTGGATTAAATATTAAATCTACTTTTTGTGTAATTAGCATGGCAGTTTGTTGGTGATGGGTGCTTGTGGGGTTGCAATCACTGTCAACTTGATGACACTGTAGCCAAGTTTAAATAAAGCACAACACGTTAATAAATTTTTAAACAATCACAAAAAAAAAAAAAAAATCATTCACCAACGTCTGACTAAACTTGGCCTCTTCCACTGCAATTTCAAATACAATTTTTAATTCCAAATATCTATTTTATAATCAAACAGCAATAATAACAATTTTTTTTCACAAAAAAAAAATTAAAAAATATAATAAATCATATTTGAAACAATTCACAATATCACGGCTCAAAAATAAAACAAAACTAATACAAAATTATTCGCTTAAAACATGAATTTTTAATTTATGAAATTTCGATTAAATAATAACAATATATTTCGTATTCACCATATTGTTGCTTTTTGTTTATGAAAATTCACTGTTTTTTTCGAATGACAATAGACATCAATGTATTTTAACAAGAGTATTGATAATTTAATGGGAAAAATTTTAAAATTAAAAAAAAATTATAGACACAATTTAAAAACCGTTGCGTCTCAATGAAACGTCCCGGCCGGACTGAATATTTCTATCGCTATGATGGTGTCTCTCCCAGTCTCTCCCCTATTTCTGTTGGGAGTTTCGTTGGATTCGTATAAAACGCGCACACGCTGTCTGATCAAAGTACCACTGTGCTGGTACCAACACCCCGCACCCGGAGGAGCCACACGTTTTGCAACAAACACATATATCGAATTTTAAATATATATTTTACTCTTTTTTTATCTTTTTCGCGATATCATACACATTCATCTTGATCATTTGGCTCCTCAGCTTCTAGGGATGCTGCAAGCTTCTGAATTAGCTTGCAATGCGCACAATCAACAAAGAGCATGCAATTATTCGCGTAAAAATTTTAGAAAAATTAGGAAACTAGCTGAAGATTAGAAATAATTTTTAAAACATTAACAAAGTTTAAAATTATTAAAAGAAAAATAAAAAATTCTTCATTGAATTTATTCTTTACAACACTTGAGATGAAATATTTACTGTTTAAATATTATCCTGAAAATATTTAATATCTATTTAAATTGTAATATTGCAATATGTAATTTTGCACCGTTGGAATTTAATTTAGAGGTAAATTAATGTTCCAGAACAAATAGTATACAAAGAAAAAAAAAAAGGATAATTAAGTCGGTTCAATCGAGATAAAAAAAAAAAAATAAATTATTATAACAAAAAGAAATATTAATTAGTTGTTTTACTATTATTTTTTTTTTTTTTTTAACATCTGTATTGTGCACAATGTTATTTATGCTAAATGAAAAATTAAATTCATGTTTTTTTTTAATTATAAATTTTCATTTAAATAAAATTTAATAAACAGCATGTATTTACTTGTTGTACAAATAGTAATTATAACTTTTGTGCTTTTATTATTTTAATTTGTGCAATATTTTCTTGTTTTTATAATTTTTTTATACAAGATATGTACACTGTTTAGAAATACATAAAGTTTAAAGTAAATTTACGACTGGCGCCAACTGGCAAAGTCCACAGAAAAAAGAAAAAAGATTGATACTTTTGCTTTGGTGACGTTGTTAAATATAATTTTCTCACAGTTTCCAACTGATCTTTTTATTAAAATAAAAAAAAATATTGTTGATAAGTCAATTTATGAGAAGGAAAGCATTTTCTTATCGTCAGAAAATATTTTGGTCATTATTACTTGCGTATGTTGATGCATACTTAGGGCATCAACGACTCGATAACTTTCCCTTCGGTAAACTCAAATGAGAATTGAGAATTAGTCCATCGTTAACCAAGTTTACCAACGTGTTGGCACCGTCTGCCTTTGTGCAAAGTGAGCGATCCAATGGTATGGGGTTGAAATAAATGTGGTTGATAAATTCAAGGGGAAAGATAAGAGGATGAGATAAACAGACACGTTTCGAAACAATCATAGTGTTTATGATCAGCAGCTCTAAACTATCTCGAGAAATAAAATAGAATTAAGTATTTTTAAAAAAGTAAAATACTTGTTTGAAAAAAAAATAAAAAATTGCATTGCTCTTCAAGGCACTGAGTCATTGGTTTATTTTATTTTTTTTTTAGCTTATAAATTAGTTAGAACCCTGACCTCTTATAATTTAAATTTAAAAAATATTTGGATATTTATTTTAGAGCAGCATGATGAGATTATTTGACATTTGAATTACTCCGTGTGGAAATGACACATCTAAAATTAGATATATATATATTCAAAAAATATATATTAATTATGAAAACTATATTGTATTTTTAAATATGACACCATGGTATTTTAGCTTGTAATAAAAAAATTAATTTAAAAATTTTATACTACTAAAATAGCTTGATTTGAATTCAGCAAAATGATGTTACAATTTTCATGATAATCATTATTAAAAGAGACAGTTGAAAATAAATATAATAAAAAAGTAAAATTATTGAATTTTTAATATCTAATAAATATAAAAATCGAATAAATTAACTTTTTTTTTTTGCTTTTATAATCATAATAAACGAAAACATTATGTATTCATAAGAGTGAGTTTCGATTTGAGCCGCCCTGTGTAGGCCAATTCCTAAATATTAAAAAAAAAAATAGAAAATAATACTGAATCATTGTTTAAATTGTTGTAAAATTTAATTCTATTTACTCCAACAACATTACAACAGCTTAAATAATTATTTAGTATTATTTTCTATTTTTTTTTGAATATTTAGAAATTGGCCCGCACAGGGTACCTCTAATCGAAATTTACCTTCACAGCTGACGCACTATGCTTATAATGAGTTCTAATTTTTTCTGTCATAAATAATTAATGTTTTTATTTATTTTTATTATTGTAAACAACATTCCAACGATTTAAACAATTATTTAGTTATTTTTTTCGAGTATTTAGGAGCTTGCCAACACAAGGTATCTCTAATCGAAATCCACCTTCATGGGGAAGTTTACAAATAATTTTCCAATTGCTGTTACTATCAAAATCATCCATAAAAATATTTTTTTATCCAAAAAAATTATTTACTTTTATAATATAACAAGTTGTTGTATTTTTCTACTTTTTTTTTCTTTTTAATCATTTTATTTAGCTTTTATTTTTTTGTTTTCTCACTTCCCCATTTATTTTTTTATATCTGCATAAGCTGATACTCCGAGAACGGACGGTTTTTGTTTCGAAAACTTTTCACAAACGTGTCAGCCCAATGGGACAGAAAAGCGTATATACGTGTGACATTGAATAATCGCACCATGTGAAATAACCTGGCTTTTTTTTAGCTTTTTTTACCTCATATTTTCCAGGCTGGATTTTAAATCAACGTAATATTTTTTTTTTATTCTATTCTCCTACTTTCGTCTATCTATATACATAATGAATGTATTCGCCCCCAGAGGTTCTGTCATTTTCCATATATTTATTTTTTTTCCATTCACCATTTTAATATTAAAATGAATAGAAGATTTCTCTCTGAGCATCTCATTGAGTCGAGCTTTTTTTTTTTTCATTATTATTATCATCATTTTTTATATCATCCATTAGTGTGTGTATAAAAAAGGTGACAGTTGAATGCTCGATTATGTCAATTGATTTTAAAAATCATTATTATATTGTTTAAGAAAAAAAATTTTACTTTCTGTAAATCACCGAGGATTGAATAAATTTCACGTAATAAAAGGGAGTTCATTCCATAAAAATTATACAAGCTACAAATAAATTAATTTAAGGTTTTTTATTTTCTGAATTATTTTTTTCACTTGATTTTTTATAACTCATCACAGCCACTGCTCATCAGCACCCTTTTTTTTTTTTTTTTCGTCTAATTAACTGTGGTTCGTGCTGTATCTTTACTCTCATGATGCCCAACCAAGTGTTTGTCATATTTTTTGCCTCAAAAAATTTTTCGCATATCCATAAAGCTTTCAGTACAGCTTGCACCTCATGTCACCCTCTCAATCCTCTTCTGCACGAGTTGGCATTGTTGTATTTCTCAACAAAAGTGATGCCGAGTGAAAAGTGCCTACTTGAGTTTGTTCAGTATTCTTTCCCCTTAACCATAGTTCATTAGTAAACTCAAGTATTTCAGAAAGAGAGTTGAGCATTTCACTATCATCCATCGATTCGTATTCACATGAATAAAAACAATAGCTTTGTTCAGCTGAAAAATAAATAAATAATATAAGAATTAGTGTTGAATATAAATTAATTAAAAGAAACAATCAACAAGCTTTTAGTGTTATGTAAATTTAAATTAACGAAAGAAAAAAAATATGGAAAAATTAAAATAAACTGCGTATAGTTTCAATGAGATTACGTCAATTGATCTGATTGTCAAAAAGAAATTAAAAATAAAACATACAAGCTTTGACGCAAGTCTATTTCTTGAAGCTTTTATTTTATTTTTTTACCCTTTTTTTTGCTCGATTGTCTTTATATAGAGACACAGTAGTTATGTCGTACATAGGACGTCTGTAAATGTCTGACAGCCGACTGTCGAGGGTTGCCTCTACATTCATGAATTTTTTTTTCATCACAGTAAAAAAGCTATATGAAAACTCCAAGTGACTCAAATACACACGTGAAAAAAAAAAATGAAATATAAATTACATAATTTTATTTGTGTATATTTATATATTTTTATGTTTAAAAAGCTGGAGAAAATATATTTGGGTGGGTAATTGAGTATTTAATATTTTTAGTGATGTCACGACGACACATGTGGCTACTGAGTCAACACTTTTATTATAAACACAAACTCTAATAACAACAGAATTTTATTTGATTGATTTTTATTATTTTATTTTTCTTTTATTCAATTACATTTATTTAATTAAAGATACTTTTTATTTTTTTTTTTCAAAATACATGTGTAAGACTTCATAGAGTTTTGTCATTGGCTGATTAATTTTTTTCTTTATTTACTTTGGTCTGTGTTTGTTTGAAGAGCAATGTTTATTTAATTTGACTACCTGCAAACTGGAAAAACTGTGCTGCTGGAGTCACTGGCTATCAGATGAGACAGAGGTACGTTTCATTAATACAGCGGAATATATACCGATGTATTAAGGAAACGTTGGTCCAAGTCTTCGATAAGCTAATGAACATATAGGAAAATTGTGCCGCTGCTCCGGCTGAACACTTACCTTGTTGTGATACAACTTCTTAATGCTCTAAGGACTTTTGTTCAGCTGGAGCAGTGGCATACTTTTACTATTTTATGTGTAGTACACCAAAAGTAAGTATAGTACAATATAAATTTTTCACCGGTAATAAAAAAAAAATTATTGCAGTAATAATATATTTATTTGACATAATATTATACTATTTTTGATACAATGTCTATTATATATCTCAACAAAAAAATTTTTATTTTTTCATTTATATAAAGTTATAACCAATTTTATTTATCAAACAATTAAAAATGAAACTGTTATTCTAATTTAATATCAAATTTAATGTTAAATATGACTTTTTCGTGATTATTAAAATATAATTTACATATTTTTTGGCAAAATTATTATTAACGGAGAAATTAACGGAAAATACCGAGAAACTCAATCATTACATATTCACCGTAATCTTTCCCGTAATCTGTACAAATCCTTTTCGTAAATTTTTCCTCCGTACAGTGCTATTAATTTTATTCGTATTTTTTTTTTTTTAATATTAAACAAAAAATAAAGATATTTTAATTTTTCTTTATTTTATAAATTTTATATTTATTTCATTAATTTTTTAAAAATATTGATGTAAAATATATTTTTATTATCAGTTAATTTTTAAATAAATTGTAATTCATAAATTATTGCTAAAATGAATGATATTAGTCATAATAAATACACGACATACCAAAACAACTGGCAAAGCATAGTCATCTATTCAAATGCGAGACAAGAGCAAAGGTCACTTGACAACTGATTGCAGAAAACTAAGTGTTTCATACTCAGATATCATGAGTTTATTAACTGCAATGTTGTACCTCTGTCAGTTTGACCTTTGTCCCCATTAATCAACGAATTTTTCAAAATTAAAACAGAAAAATAGCCAGTAAGGTAAATAAAATAAACTGAAAATATAAAAATAGATGAAATAACAAATTAGCAATTTTAAAAAAGGTCGATCAGTTCTGGAAACTTTTTAGAAAATATCTAATCAATTTCTATAAGTTTACCAAAAATCCAAAGAGGAAACTCGTTGTTAGCTGGGTTGTTATTCATACAAATAATTTAACAGATAATTTTTATTGGATGATGAAATGGTACTCATATCCCTGAGAAAAGCTTTGTTCAATAGAATGAAGAAAAAATAAAATAAAAAAAGGTAGAGCTCATAAATTATTTTCCATTGTGAAGTTGGGGGTGTTCGTGATCGTCTGGATGCGACTAAACCCAGCGGGATATATATATATCGTATTATTCGTAGTCGTTGTGTGTACATGGAGCAATATATGTATAATCTATCGTTGAATTAGTGGACACACTCGGGAATATTTGTCCGTCATTCTCATACGCCTCCAATGTGGTTCATCTCTTGGTCTCTCACCTCGGGGATCACATCATATAATCCTGCAGTGTTGCTCGTGGTGAATATAAATATTTTGTCATTTAAAAATACTCCAGCAAACAAAGATTTATTTTTCTTTTCATAAAAAATATTAATAATTTTATGTACATGTTGACTATGAGGTAAGACACCTTGAGAAATAATAAATTTACAATTTAAAATGTTCAAAAAATCGTTTATCAATGGAGAAATTTCAGGAGATTATTTTTTTTTTTTTTATGAATTTAAAATTGGAATTAACATGAAAATTTAATATAAATTATTTGGATCTGTTTAAATAATTTTAAATGAATTTTTTGTTTTTTTTTTTTTTTTTTATTTTAAATTGTTCCTGTAGATTTTTAAACTGAAAAAAAGTAAATTGTTCAATTTAATTTCCAAATAATGTCAAGATATATTTAACGAGTTTTTTTTTTTTTTTTTTTTATTATATGAAATCCAGTCGCTTGGAAAGTAAATTCAACGAGACGTAAAATAAAAATTTATTAAATCATTTTGAGTCTTGACAGTACCACGCTTCGATGTGGTGTCACATCTAGCTCTCTTCATTGTTTTTATCTCAAACATAACTGTCTCAATTGTACATCTAGTTTTTCATTTAATTTCATAAAAACTGTTCGATATTTTTTTTACAAGACGAACGAATCAATCGAAAAATCATTAAACTATAAACACTTTTTACAAAATTAATTTCATCAAAAGTTAAAATGTAAAATAATCTTGAAATAAAAAAAAAAACAATTTAAATTTAAATAATAAAAGTGGGTAGATTTGTTTTCTTACATAGATTATATTTTATTTTTGGAAAATTATATTATACAAATTTTTTTTCGTATATATTTTTGACATGGCTAATTCAATTTTTATGAATGGCTTTGAAAAAAAAAAAGAAATAAGGACGGAAGCTTGAGACAGAAATAATTATAACAAGTTAAAATAATTTCACACATTGTCATTGAATAACATCTAATTAATAATTGGCTTATAAATTTTGTGTCATTCATGTGTCAGTGACACTTTGATACTCCAACAACAACACAATGACATTCACAGTAATATGAATGCATTGATTATTTGAATAAAGCCAATTGTCAAGTAAAATCATTCATTGAACTACGTGCTCGTAAAATTTAAAAATAAAATTAATAATAATTTAACATCTCAAGAATATTTCAAGTATCGTTCAATGTGCTTTTCGCAAAATTCATTGTCCTACAGACTTCTATGAATTTATTGAATAAATTAAATGCTACTATTAATTTTTATAAATATTAATTAAAGTCTTGCTTTGATTAATCACCCTGTTTTGATTTTACCTGTGTAGTTTTTTTCTTTTTGAGTCCTCCACATTCTCCACATAAATATAATTTTGGTTATTATTTTATAGATATTTTCTTTGCGATATTATTCAGTTCACTCGCAGATTTAATCTATGAAAATATACTACATTTTTTCGTCATATATTATTTGTTAATATTATCTTTTTGGCACTGATTATAATTTTTTTCTAATACTGATTTAACATTGCAATCACAAATATACAGATAAGTAATTTATTCTTTTTTTTTTTTTTGCTATAGCAGCTAATTAGCATGTTCTATTTAACCTAATTTAATCGAAATAAATTCGTTAATTATCTAAATATATATGTCATTTATAAAAAAAAACAGACAGCAAGTAGTTTTAAATCATTCAAAATACTCAAAAAATAATCAGCAAATAATTACTACATTTGACTTAAAAAATAAATAAATATTTTGAAAAATTGATAACAATAATTTCCAACATTGAAAATTATCTATTTATGTGAACCTTTGTCATGACAGACAATATGAACAAGTCGTAAATTTTTAATAGTAAATAAATTGTCATAAAATTTAAAGACAATTTTTTCATTAATCAAATTATCCTCAGAGTACTTGAGTAGTTGTGGAACAAGAGTTCGTGAACGTTCCAATCTAAAATAATGAAAAACAAAAAAAAACCAGAGTTAAAAAACTTAAATAAAAGAAAAATTAATTTAAAGCTAATTTAAAAAAGTTTTGAAGTTATTAAAAATATATAAAAATTAATTGAACAAACTTGTGATCAAGATTCCAAGTTGAAAATAATACGAGTTCTTCTTTTGATCTGTAAGGATTTATTTTATGTCTATCGCCATATTTACAATTGTCATAATTCCATACACCTTCACAATGAAATTCTCCATTAGAATCACACAATGAATACTCTTCATTTTGACATCTTGAATAAACATTATATGGACACACAATTGTCTCATCAACTTCTTGTTTTTTGGCTGGTAAAATGTCATTTATTTTTGACTGTCGTTTACCATCAACACTATCAATATTATCACTGTCTATTTTTTTTTCTGCATCTACATACTTTTCATTTGCATCATCGTCATCACCATCATCATTTTTTCCATCAATAATTATTAATTTACATGGGCAATGATCATAGCAATGATCAACTGTCCTGGTAACATTATCAATCTCATCTTTGTGACATTTACTTCTGTCGAAATAATAACCAAAATAATGATCTTTTTTTAATTGTAATTTAAAAAATTCAATAATGTTTTGTAAATTTAAACGTGCTTGTTTGTTATTTAGCCAAATGGTTGATGTTTTTATTTGTTCAATTGTCTTGTAAAGATATCCACGTATTCTGTCTTGACATCGACGATGCATATAAGCTTCCTTAAAAAGAAAATCAAATATTTTATTATTTTAACTAAATGAAAATATATATTTTTGAATGATAAAAATACTAATTATTAACTTTTGTCGTTATATTTGTTTCCAAACCGCTGAACCATTCTGGATGATCATCTCTATGACTGTATCCAGTTTTTGAGTCATCCAAGTTCAATAAATTGTGCAAGACTGCAACTTTTCTTTTGAGATTTTCAGTTATAAACTTTGTTGCTTGATTACCAGCCGTAAGATAATCAATATTTACTCGCCTCAGGGTTTCATACAGTAAATCTGCGTCTGAATAGGGTAAAACCAAGGCCAATAAATAATACATATTATAATTCTACAAAGCTTTATGCAAGTTATAAAATCGATTTAACTGTAATATTGCAGGGTCGATATTAAAACCTCAATAAAAAGGTCATGATTATAAGAAAAAAGAATTTTCAAGTATTTTTTCATTTAATACCTGTTAATAATGCTTCTCCTGGTTTTTGAAGTATCAGCGTTGTTTGAGCATCAAGTGTTTTAAAATATTCCTCATCAACAAGTGAACCATCAATCAAGTAAATATTTATTTCTGATAAATCATTTTCTATCTGAAATAAATTAAATACAATTTTAAAGCTCAAATTTACGTAAATTATATTACTGTTGAACAAAAAAAAATAATTTGTAAATTTTAAACTGTAAAAAAATGAATATTTATAATTTTTTTTTAAATGTTCAAGGTTGAGTCCTTGAATTGTCAAAAGGCCATGACATTATGGTATAAAATTATCCCGTTTTTAACACGTGCCCAGTTCGATAATGCACAACCATTTCTTGCAGGAATTATTTTACTTTGAAGGTCACAATATAACCCAATTTACACACCCTGAATTGTCCTGATTTCAGCTCAATCTAGGACAATTCAAAGCTTCAATATTATATTGTTACATAATTTATTTTTTTAATAATTATTTTTATAATTACTAATTTTTAGCAATTTTATACAATTATTAGTTTCTTCATAAAATTGCTCAATTTAAATCTAATTATTTCAGGAAAATTATTCGTAAATGCGAGTTTATATATATGAAAATTTTTTAATCGCTATTTTTTTTTATTTTATAATTTTATATATAAAAATTTGAAAAAAATATATATCAACTACTTACATTTAATTTTTCACATGCTTTTTTTTTCAATTCCTTTAAATTACAACAAGCAATTCCAATTTTACGTGTCCTTTTAACATCAGTTACTTTAAATCCTTTGACCTAGTAAATGAAAAATCAATGAATTAAATCATACAATTAATTTATAAACAATTAAATTAATTACCTCTTGTTTAATTTTCGACCCAGTGAAATGAGATAAACAATTAGCAAACAAAGACATGTTTTTTGTAATTTTAGAAATTATTATTATTATCAATAATATTTTGATTTCGCGCGCAAAATAAACACTGTGTGTCACCTGATTGGTCAAAGTTTAGAAAAAAATATGTATAAAAAAGAACCTGTCATACACTTTACATGCAACCATGCATAAATATATATAGCCAACTCAATAATAACAAAGAAAATTTATAGAATATACTCCAAAGCACAATCAACAAAAACACTTTGAACTCTAGTCTCTAGTCTCTCCTAATCATTTCTAGAAAAATATCCAACAGCCATTTAAATTATTATTATCATTTTGATTTGAATTGTCACAATAATTCTGATATTTAAAATAATAGAAAATTATGAAAAAATAAAAAAATAAGGTCGAACAATAATATGACACAAGAACACTCTGTCAACTGATAGTGTTCCATATTGTGCGCTGCTGGAACAGGTCTTTAGACGACTGTGTATGTAATATTATGTGAACATATACAGGAAAATATATTGACTGGCACAGTGGCACATTTGAATGTGTTATTTAAACATAAAAGAATGGATTTTCCTTGTAGCGCTTGCCTCGTCTTCTGATTGACCGAATTACTTGTAAAATCATCCAAGAGATGACGTCATTTGGTAATTTTCAATTCAACATCGATGAAGTAGATGATAATTCACAGTAGTATTGTAATTTAATCTTTTTTTTTATATGTTTGATTCCAAATTATTGCTATTAACATAAAAATTCAATATGTTTTATGTGGCCGAAATTTGAAAAGAAAATTTCGAAAAATTTCCTAGAAATAATTTATAGAAATGTAAATAGCTTTTTATTCATTAAAATAAATTAATTACTGATGGCAAATAACTGAGGAAAGAATTTATCTGTTTACTTCTTTTGTTAAATTTTAATAAAATGTTCACTTTGCATAGCTGACGATGCCCAACAGTCCGAAGAAAATCGATTTTCCACTACTAATTAGCCTCATGATGAAAAGATTGAGATAAGAAAATGATTTGATAGATGTTTAGATTTATATTAATTTTTTTTTATTTATTCATAATTAGTTACGAAATTAACATATCATTTACTTTGAGTAACTCGTTTAGCATAGGTAATTATTTTTTTTTCAATATTTTATATGCGTAATTTGTAGTTTTTTTTTTAAATCAATTTTGCTGAACATGTTTTTCCTTGGGTCTTCAAAATTGTATTTTATATGTGAATAAAATTACAAAATATAATTAAATAAATAATCAAGTTGATTAACTAATTAATCTAAATTTTTCAGCAACTTTGAATCTAAATAAATAATTTTTTCATATTTGAATTTAAAAATCTTATTTAATTGCACTGTAGTTGCACTTTACCTTCTGCATTAAAATTTTATCATCAAGTTGTATTAAATATATTCCATATTTAAATTAAAAAAACAGTCGATTTATTTTCTACTATTAACAAAAATTGCATCAGACAACCGAGAGTTCTTTGATCCACTGAAAAAACAAAATAAAAAAAATATCCCAACAGTTAAAAACCTAAATAAGATAAAAGATGGAATAAAAGTTAGTTCTTATCAACAAAAAATATAATAAAACAAGATATACATTGTTGAGAATTTTAGTAATGATCCAGTAGAATATTAAAAAATCTTGTTTAGCTAAATGAATTTCTGTGATTTTATCTTTAAATAAATTTTCCATTTTATCATGACAATAAAAATGAGCAAAATCAACATCAAAGTCGAAAAATCTCACTAAATCTCATTTCAATAAAAATTCCAAAGATTCAATAGTGAATAAATAATTTATTAATATTTTATTGATTATTTATAAGCTTTATTCATATGATGCATTATCAAATTATTTAAATAAAGTAAAATGCATTTGGAGCGAATATTATTGTTATAAAAATAAAAAAAATTAAATGCATATTAAATTAGATAAATAATTTAAGCATTTGTCATTGAAAAAAAAAAATTATTTTCGACATTTGTTGACCCACAACGGAAATTACATTGTTTCGAAATTCGAATCAACAATCATTATCCAATTAAAATAATAATATTTAATTTTTAAAAATTAAAAAAACCTTTGACATACGTAACACAATTTTTTTTTCTTATTTTCTAAATGAGCTCTATTGTTCTATTCAAAAAAATTGAAATGCATTTATTTAAAAATTTGTCAAAATCCATCGTTTTGCATTGTCATTTAAAAAATAAAACTTGACATTGCTTAAACTTGATGCAAAAAAAAAATGAATAATGTAAAAAAAAAATAATAAATTGCTAATGACATTTAAAATTTGTAATTGAAAATTGAAATGAAAATCAATGCTAGTCTGGGTACGTATTTGATGATGATTTTTGAAATAAAAGTCATTATAATGCATCAAATGAGTGGCGGGAGAATCACAGTTGATGATATTTGCAAGGCTGCTGTTCAAGTGTTGGTGGTGGACAAACGTTTGAGGGAATTGCACCCGAGTCCTCCAACACTTTATATATTAAGCAACAAACTTACTCAGCTTTTGTTCAGTCTGTGGTCCAGTTGACAAGACAACACAAACAATATATTAATTGTTTATTTAACAATAATTAAATTTATCAGTAAAATATGTTTTTAAATTTATTAATATACGAATAAAATCGTGAATAATTTTTATTTTATTTTTTTCAATATCAAGTTGTTGTTTATTATATAAATAATATCGTTAATATTACAATAAATCTATAATTTAAAAATATATCAACAATAAAAAAAAAAAATAAAAAAAAAAAGTTCAACGAGGTCAGTAAATTTACATAATTTTTTATTAACAATTTTTTTTTTTTTACATTTTTATTATTAACAATATATTTTTTAAATAAATTTTTTTATTTATTTATTATTTTTTACATTATTTAAATATTAATAAACATTTTCATGATTATTATTTGCCTAATGACAATGAAAAAATTTACTTATGCAATTTTATATATTTTTTACATTTTTAAAAATCACTTAAATAATTTCAATATTACTAATTGATTGTTGAAGGATAATTGCTTGAAAAAAAAATATTATTATATTTACGTTGCCATTAAAATATGATTTATTATTAATTATATTTTTATTTTTTATTAATATTCTTTGGATAATTAACAGTATTTATTAGAAAATTTGAATTTTTTATAAATCAATTTATCAGATTTACTTCTTTGTTATTATTATTTTTATTAATTTATTATTATTGATATTGAAATCGACTATTATTTATCTATTTTTTTTCTCTCATTATATTCAATGTTAAAGATTAATTTTGCATTGATTTTAATCTCATCACATGGCAATTGAACTTCAGTGGAAATCATTATTCACGTACTTGTTATTTTTTTTATGAAAAAATTAATTCCAAATAATTTCATTTGCGAAATACCTTGATATTTGTGCATACGTTATAATTTTTTGTCAAATGATTTGTGTTTTTTTGTTTAGCTAAGGAAATTTATAAATCATGACTAAATATTTTAAACAATTGTGACGTTATGCTATTAATTTGTTTACCGGAAATAAAAAAGAATTAATTCAAGTTAATTATAAACAAGTATTAGAGACAATCCATTACATTCTAATCTTTATAAAAAAAAAAATAAATATATACACATAAATGAAACGTAATAAATAAATATAAAAAATAAATAAAAAAACATTTTATTGACAAAAATCAAAGGTTGCATATCAGTTTATCTGAATTATATAGATTTTTTTTTATTTTTTATTTGTCACGGACGAACAAAGCTGCCATTACTGATAATAATTTCGAGAATCACTAAATTTACAGTCACGATTATGTTATTAACAATGAGTATCATTATGAACAAATTAATTATATACATCAATGAATTGTACAATTTCCTATTGACAATAATTATCAATAAAATTGCATTTTTAAAATAAAAAAAAATATATAAAATCATGTTATTATTTTTTAATGTAAAAATATTGTAATATGTGATTTTTTATTTTGTTATTATTAAATCGATATTGATATAAATAAAATTATAATTATTTTTATTATCCAAGGTTATTTATTTAGACCAATGAATAAAAGAAGAAAAATATTTTTAAAATGATAAATGGCTTGAAAATTGATCAATTATTGTAAAATTCTCTTTTCAATCAAATTAAAGTTGTAAAAAAAAAAAATATTAACAAGTTTTTTATTGCTTTTAATGGTTTTATTAATTTTTTTTTTTATATTTTATCCCTGGATGTTCGATATTAGTAAACTTTCTTTCAGAATAAAAACATTTGTCCCTGAAAATTCACATCTCGTTAGTCTTTTGAATAGTTTTTATATCCAGACAAGGAAATACAAAATGTATGGAATTATTATTTCAATAATTATTGGGATATAATAACTTGAACGTTTTTCAATGATTATAGGTAGTTAAAAAATATAAATATATGTTAGAGTAATTTATGGAATAATAATGACATTATTTTATGGAGTCTGTTGCATCAGATAAATCATTAATCTGTAACAATTATTTTATTTTGATTATAATTCATGCAGAAAACATGATTAAAAAAAAAACCTGGATCGTCAAAATCACGAGATGTACTTTCGAATTTTTCAAAAAACCATGCACCTGTATTTAATTTAAATGAACTTGTTTACCTTGATGTACTTGTTTGAATGATTAAAAAAAAAAAAATTATATTGTCCTTCCCTAGATCACGACGTTAATCAAACTTTGTTTAACTTTGACTTTTCCATATGATATATTTTGAAATTAAATTCAAAGATTTCATATAACAAAAAAATAGAGTTTTAAAAATAAAAAAAATATATAATTTTTAATCTTTAAATTCATCTGCAATTATAGAGCAATTAAATCATAATTTTTTTTTTTTTTTTATCAAGATTCAATTGGTTATAAAAAAAAAGAAAAAAAATTAAAAAAAAAAAAAAAAAAATTCATCTTAATGATGCTTAATACGTGTGTTATTAATAAATAAATTCTATGAAAATAAATTTTATTTTTATCCAATTTTCTTATAAAATATTTATAAAATAAAATTATTATTTTCAGATAATTGAGTTTAAAAATAAAAAATAATAATTTAAAATGTCAGGAATTGTGGATTGGTACAATGACCTTATGCAAAATAAAATTGGTAATAATAAAAAATCAATTAAAAATTGTTTAAAGTATTTTTAAAATTTATTCTCGTCCTGATAAGTATCATTTTTGATGTTTCAGATCGAAGAACAGAGGATTGGTTTTTAGTTGTTGGACCCGGTCCACTTCTTATAATAATAGCGTCTTATGTATATTTTAGTACAACCGCTGGACCACGTTATATGCGTGATAAAAAACCATATTCATTAAAATACATATTAATTGGATATAACATAGTACAAGTTATTTTTAGTTATGTGATATTGCATGAAGGTTTAGCCGGTGGATGGTTAAATGATTACAGCTTTGGATGTCAACCAGTTGATCGTTCAAATAGTCCAACAGCACTTCGAGTAAGTTGACACAAAAAATATTAAAATAAATTCAATTTCAACTCATTCGTTTGCCAATAATTAATTAAAAATTTATCATTAATCTCTAAACTCTCAATCTCAATAAATACAATCAAATTAATTTTGAATTTTATCATAAAAAACAAAATAATTCCAATGAATCTGATATCTTTTAGTTTATAAATTTAGATTTTTATTTTTCTGTATTTCAATAACATCATTAGTGACTTAAAAATTTTTCCTCATAAGATAAAACATGTTTTTAAATATCTCAACTAAAAAATTCAAAGTAAAAAATATAAATTGATAATTAAATATTTTAATTTGAATAGATAAATAAAAATATATAAATAAATTACAGATGGCAAGAGCTGTATGGCTATATTATGTCTGCAAATTAATTGAATTTTCTGATACAATATTTTTTGTATTACGTAAAAAAGAACGTCAATTATCATTTCTTCATATATTTCATCATTCAATAATAACATTAGCAGCATGGATTGCTGTAAGATTTTATCCAGGTGGTCATTCAACATTACTTGGTGTTATTAATTCATTTATTCATGTATTAATGTATGGCTATTATATGCTATCAGCATTTGGACCACATATGGAAAAATATTTATGGTGGAAAAAATATTTAACACGTTTGCAATTGATACAATTTTGTATTGTCTTTGTACATAACGCACAACACTTTTTTATTGATTGTAGTTTTCCAAAATCACTTGCTGCTTTATTGTGCCTTAATAGTGGAGTATTTATTTATTTATTTGGATCATTTTATGTTAAAACATATTTAAAGAATAAAAATAATGAAAAAATTAATAATAAAAATAATTGTAATGAGCCGATTGATGATTATAAAAATAATAAAAAATCAAACTGATCAATCGTTATATCGATCATAAAAATTACAAATTCATTTTCAATCGGTTATTTACCGACTATAAACTATTTTTATGTTTGTTTTTTAAATTGTTTATAATTAATTCGACAATGTACTCTTCGATTAATTTAATTATATTTTGTTTAGTTTTTAATTTTTTAAAACTCAAGATTTAATCAACCGAGATGCTTTTAAAATTCATCATTTATTTTTCATTTAATTTGTAAATATTTATACTAATTAGTTAATTTTTTTTTATTCGAAAAATAATAAAATTAAAAATTATTGTGTTAGTCGAATGTTTTGAGTATATAATTTAATTTAACAAAAAATAATATATTGTTATTATAAAAGTGTTCTTATATTTTAAGTTAATTTTTTTAAATTTATAAATATTTCGATATGACATGTTGCTTTGGTAACCGAAAGGCCGAGTTGAAATTTTTTTAAAAATTAACATTTTTTCGGTCAACAGAAAAGCTTAGATATTTTTTTCTTACGAATTTTTGACGTATGAGATCAACGAGCTTGTGAAAAAATAAATAACAGAAAGAATCCTGGATATTTGAAAAAAAAATTCGACAAATGATATGCTGGTATTTTGTAAGCTGCTAATTAATTCTGTTAATTTTTTCATCTCACTAGTTCCTAAATAAAATTCCACAGCGAATTGATTACAGATTTTTGTTTTTTTTTTTGTTAAATTTAAAGTGATGATATTTTAAAAGATATTCAAGTTCATAAAAATTATATACAACTATTTGTGTAATAAAAAAATTACCATAGAAAAAAAACTAATGATTATACATCGAAAAAAAAAAAAAAAAAAAAAAATAGGAATTTCCGAGGTGTTGACCCGGAATATCTGCATGTTATTTATTTTAGAAATGAAAATTTTATAATTGTAAACTATTTAATAATTTTTATATGTATAAATGAATTGAAAAAATATAACTTAATGATTTTTTTTTATTCAGATTAATTTGATGTATAAATAAAAAAATGCTAACAATGTCAAATAAAAAAACATTTAAAAATTGACTCAATATTATTTTGAACCGTTTAATTGTGGGAAATTTAATTTAACAGTATTTTTTATATACAAAATAAAATAGATATTTAATAAATTTATTTGACAATACACATTAATGTTAATTAGATTAATTTAAAAATACCGAATCACGGTGCGTCGCATATTTAGTCTTGTTGATCGATTGTCGTAAAGGTCAAAACTGTGAGGACCCGAACGGCCCCAAGTTTCCGGTTTATTTTAAAAAACCATATATCTCATCGTTAACTTGAATTATTTCAAATTTTCATTATTCAATTATTATGCAATTTAACTATTTACATTACAATTTTGGCATCGAAAAATTTATTCAGTCAAATCATACGATGGGCCTCCAACTAAATCACTGGAAAAATAATTATTTATTTAATGAAAAATATTAAAATTTACGAGGTTCAGTTTTAAAGAAGCAATTTTTGCTATTTCTCATCATAAAATATTCATTGACTATAAATAATTTCTTGAATGCATGTCAAGGAGCTTGAATAATTAAAATTATAAAAATGAATTTTCTTTTTTTTCTTTTTTTGTTTCACCGTATTTTTAATTTGTTTAAATTACGAATGATATTTTTGTTAGATATTCAAGTTATTTTACAATTTACAAAATCATTTAAATTATTTAGATTGAAAAAATAAACTACAAAATATACCTGAAACAATTGTTAGACGAAAGAAAAAATAAAAAAATGTTATACTCTATGAATTTGAGAATTGATTTTAAATTGTAAATTTTATCTAATTAAAAAACAAAGTATAATTTTTGAAATTCATCTATTTACAAAGTATAGTATAAAAGTTTGAAATAAATTCATTAATTTCAAGGTCTTTCATAATTACAATACAATACCTATTATTTTTTTCGATGGAAGTAAAAATTTCATTCAGTCTGTTTCAGTAGTTCAAAGTGGTCGTCACGAATTATTTTTTTAAATTCTCTTTACTTACTATCAGAAATTAAATTCTCCACCAAATTTACAATAAAATTATTATAATTTTTCTATTTTATCTTCAACGATTCACTAGTAAATCTATAAAATTTCAAAGCAAAAGAAAAAGCAAAAAGAAAATAGTCAAATATTATAATGATCTAATTATGGTTTTTTCATGTGTCCATTTATTTTTTATCTCATATTATTTTTGTGATTTTATAGTACCTGTGTGACAGTATAAAAATCATAAACAACAAAAAAAATAAATAAATAAATAAAACAAAGTCGTTTGAAGAGAAAAAACAAAAGTTGAAATAAAAATGGCAAAAATAATACGAATGTTTGTAGAAACTTATCACTATTTGAATGAAGATGCTGCTGGTGAGTTTTAAATTCAAATTGAGCATAAAAATTAATGCGATAAATGACTTGAAATGATTTTTTTTAGATCCAAGAACAAAAGACTGGCTATTAATTGCAACACCATGGCCTGTATTGGGAATAATTCTTGCCTACTTGTATTTTGTATTTACAATTGGTCCAAGATTAATGGCAAAACGTGCGCCACTTAAACTTGAAAGGGTTATGCAAATTTATAATGTCGTACAAGTTGTTTTGAGTGGTTATTTATTCTATAGAGCATTAACACTTGCATGGTGGAACAATTATAGTTATGTTTGTGAACCAGTTGATTATTCCTACGATCCAATCGCAATTCAGGTAATTAAAATAACAAAAAAATATTCATTACAAATAGATTATCAATTATTTTTGATTTTCATAGTATTTTCATTATTTATTGAAACAAATAAACAAATAATAATAAAATAGCAACAATGTATAGCAGAAATATTTCAATTTGAAAAATTAAAAAAGAAGAAAAATTGCAGCACAAAATTTTAAAGTAGTTCAAATATTTATCACGTAATTTTGTTTTAATTGTTTCTTTGTTTTTGTTAATTAGATTGCAAGAACAGTGTGGATGTATTTCATTGTAAAAATACTTGATTTATTAGATACAATATTTTTTGTTCTGCGTAAAAAAGAAAATCAAATATCTTTTCTTCATGTTTATCATCATGCTGGTATGATTTTTGCAACTTGGTGTGGTGTTAAATATTTAGCTGGTGGACATGTGACATTTATAGGTAATCAAATGAATTAACAATATTAGAAAATCAATTGAATTAAAATTATTGTTTTGTTTTGTATTTTAGGTTTATTAAATTCATTTGTACATGTTGTTATGTATTCCCATTATTTGGCAACGTCATTTAAAATCAACAGACCATGGTGGAAAAAATATATAACCCAAATGCAATTATTACAATTTTTTTTGATACTTATACATGCATTGATGTTGCTGTTTGTTGAGGATTGTGGTTTTCCAGTATGGACACTTGCAATACTTGTACCACAAAATTTATTCATGGTTGTTTTGTTTGGCGAATTTTACTACAATACATATGTTAAAAAACCAAAAAAAAATATTAAGACAAACGTCGATAATAATCAATTTAATAAAGATAAATAAATTATTAATTTATTATGAAATTTAATTTCTTTTTTTTAAATTATCAACCTTGATACATATATTTTTTTAAAAAAGTTATTTTTCGTTTTTTCTTGTCAATTTAAATAATTTCATTTTAATATGATTGATTATTTTTTTTTTCGAATAATAAATTCCCATGACAAATGTTAAAATTCAAAGGTTATATACATTCTAAATATAAAATTTAAATTTTCGTATTGAATTCTTTAAGAATTTATGTTTTTTTCTATTTTTTTTTTTATTTTAAATTTCATTTCTAAGAAAATAAATTAAATTTTGAATCATTTAGATTTTAACTTTTATGAAATTGATTGGTCAAAACTTCACGAAAAAGTAATATTATTTTGCAAATATATATATTGAATTAAAATAAATTCATTTGTAGTATTTAAAAAATTTTCAACCTTCAATTTTTTTGTGAAAAAAAAGTTTTAAAAAGTATCGTTTTACCTTGATGTTTTTTTACCTTTCAACTAATCCTTGTCAAGGTTGACACGTGCATCAAATTAATAGTCACATCTTCATTATTAAAAATGTAGAAATAAATATAAAATCATTATTTAAAGAAAATATAATAATAATAAAGTAATAATTGATGAAACAACAAAATAATTGAGAAAAAAAAACTAAGCTTTCTAAACAATTCAATTTGTTTTTTCCCAGTTTTTTAATAGTTAAATAATCGAATGTTTACTATTTCTTTATATCAATTTATTTAATATTATTTTTTTTTTAATTTTGTTATTAATTAATTCAGTTATTGTGTAATTTTTTTTCTATAAAAAGTCTTTATTGTAATTGGAAAATTATTAAAATAACATGATAAATAATAAAAATAAGTTTTGAATTTTCAGCAATCAAAGTAACTATGAAATTCAAAGGTCAAATATTTTTGTTGATTTTTAAAAAATTGTTAGAATACGTTCTACTTATATTGAATGATAAAATCTGAGTGTCCCAGATTTTTAGGAATCTCCAAATACACATGTTGATATTTTTTATTTTAATTTTGGTGATGGAACAAGTATCAGGATCCACTTTACTGGGTCGAGAGCATCGAGATGCCGTTAGGTATTTGAGGTCCAACATACCCAAAGGCCGATCAGAGTTTCGATTTCGGTCAATCGCCAACGAAACCTGTTCATTCTTCTCATCATGACCTATATTTATCATTTATTTATATTATAATGTTACAAATTTATAAGCAGGTGTATTCAACAACAAAATTAATATTCTAATTTTTTCATTTTCTTTTTTTTTTTTTATCATACATTAATGCAACTAATCAAAATAATAAATAAAATTTCATGTATTTTAAATGTCATTGTATTTTTTAACTTGACGATTGCGTGTTCAATGAGCAATCATATTTGCTGATGTATAAATTTAAAAAAAAATATTAATAACGTCATTCGAATATTGGTTATATAGAACAATTAAAATTCATCGCGTTTTTTTTTTTTTTCTTGATAATTTTAATAATCGTAAATATTTATACTGAAAATTCTAACAATGGAAGTAATAATGATAGCATTTTTGTGATTTTTTTATTATTTTTAAATAACAATAATTATTAAATTATATTATGAAAAGTGTCAATAATTAATTTGAATAATTTCAATTATTTTATCAATGCAAATAATGTTGATTATTTTTTTTTTTTGTCACAAGTTTATTTATAAATAAAATACATTCATTATTTAAGCTTAAAAATATCATAGGAATTTTTTTTTAAAAATACATTTCCGGCTATGAAAAATAGCAAAGACTTTATTCCTGGCAAATAAAACATTGACGCAATTTGATTAGCTAACACAAATATTTCACGTTGCATTTTAAAGAGAAAAAAAAAAAAAAAAAAAGTTCCCATTACTATTAACAAGATCAAAGTTTAAATAACAATAAAAAAATATATGCCAATTGTGAAATTTAAAATTAATCTATAACATTGAAATGTATAACATGAGTTTCTATGTGTATAAATTTGCACTATGATAATGTTTTATCTGTTAAATATTCATTTTTCGAAACTTTGGCTGATTGTTCTTCAGGTGATTTAAATAATATAAATAAAAAGTGATAAACAATTTTTACCTGATATAATTTTGACTAATGCATGTGTAGAAAATATAAACGAAGAAGGAATATTTTCTGAAGATATACAAGAAATAAAAGTGGGGTATCATCCAATAGTATCAGTCTGTCGTTCATGGAAGTTACAACGTTTTAAGTTTTTGAATTCGTGTACTGTTCCTCATTCGGGACACTTACCCTAACAGTAAGGCGGTCAACACCGCTAAGAATTAACACCCAAATTATAATTATTATATTTTTATAAAATTTGTAAGTAATCAATTAAAAAAATAAAAAAAAAAAAAGCCTCATCAGTTACACGAAAAAATAGATAGATAATTTTTTCTATTTATTTGTTTCTTTTTACACCTGTAAATTGACACTTTTTTTTATTTTTTATATTTATTATTTTCAATATTTTATTACAGTTTTTTGTGCTAAGGATTATATTAATTAACATGGCTAATTTAGTGAAACTCGTTGTCAGTAATTACAATGACTTACTGGAATTTACAAAAGGTAAAAATGTTTTTTTTTTTCATTTATAAATAGTTTTTCTTTTTTTGTTATTTTAAATGAATATAAAATTCAATACTTTTTTTGTATTTACGTTTATTTTTCAACACTTGTGTTTAAATACATAATATAGTATGTTAATATTTGAATAAATAAACTTTGTTTAGTTATTATCTAATTTTAAATAATTTCATGAATATTTAAATGACCAAAAATTATTTCTGTTTTTTTATTTTTTATTTTTTGTGTCAAGGAAATAATGTAATTAATTTTAGTGAAATATTTTTTACTTTTTTTTATTATAAATTTTAAGCATATACAATGTGAAATATGATATTGCTATAAAAAGAAAACTGCAATTTCGTTAAATATTTTTACTTTAAAAAATAATACAAATTTTTTTAATATTTAATTGTTTTTTTTTTACTTTAAATTAGATCCACAAGTTGATTCATGGTTTCTTATGGGTTCGCCATTTCCAGTTCTTGTAATTCTCAGTTTATATTTATTATTTGTCCTAAAAATTGGACCAAAAATGATGGAAAAAAAACCACCATTTACACTCACAAAAACACTCATTTTATATAATGCATTTCAAGTTGTATTTAGTGTCTGGCTGTGTTCATTGGTGAATATAATTAATTCCTTAAAAATTCAATACAATTTGTAAGCTAAAATTTAATATTTTAATATTTTTTTAGGCACTCGATCATGATGCATTAAAATATATTTTTTCAAATAATTGTACAAGTAAATCTCGTCTTGATGCACCTTTACAAACAATGGTATTAATTTTACAAATAATATTTACTGAAATCCTTTTAATAATATAAATAATTTGTAAATTCATTTAGCTATCAACAGGAGCATGGTGGTATTTTTTTGCCAAAGTCATTGAACTTCTAGATACAGTAAGACTTATAAAATTAATTGTCGTATTGACAACTCAATCATTTGATAATTATTTGTGTTTAATTATTTTTTTATTTAGATATTTTTTGTACTCCGAAAAAAACAAAATCAAGTTACATTTCTTCATGTCTATCATCACTCAATAACTTGTTTGTTTTCATGGTGTTATCTTAAATTTATGCCTGGTCAACAAGGACTTGTGATTGGATTTTTAAATTCATCAGTTCATATTGTAATGTACACATATTATTTAATTGCTGCATTGGGACCACAATATAGAAAATATTTGTGGTGGAAAAAATACATGACATGGATGCAATTGGTGATTAATTAATGAAAAATTAATTTGAAAATAAATTCATTTGTGAATAATATAATTGATGTTATTATTTAGATTCAATTTGGAATGATGTTGACGTATTTAATGACAATTCTTGCAATGGACTGTGCAATGTCAAAGGGTCTTACATATTTTTTCGTAACAAATGTCATCATATTCATCTACCTGTTCAGTGATTTTTATCGCAAGGCATACAGAAAAAAAGAAGCCTGAATGTTGTCATTTGATATCCAACAGTGTGACTCGTGTGAATGAATTTATATTTAAAAAATTTATATTATTATTTTTATTTATTTTTTTTTCTTCAAGTGTATGATAATAATATTCAACAACAAATATACCTTGACAAGCTGTGACGACAATTTATATCGTATTGATAATGCATACATTTATCATCGCTATTTAATTGCCAAGAAAATTAACTGTTAATTGTCGGAAAAATAGAAAAAAAAATTGAAAATATAAAATATTACAATACACAAGATAAATACACAAATAATTAACAAATAAATATGAAAAAAAAATTTATTTATATTTTTTTCATACGTACGCAGTGGTAAATATATGAAGAAAAAAATATAAAATAAATAATAATAATAATGAAATTGTTATTCAACGAATAGGACTATTTAAAAAAATTTATTTATTATTTTTTTTTTTTTTTTACAAAAATTTGGGGTGTAGATATTAAAAAAAAAAAAAAAAAACAAAACAAATAGGCATATTTAGAGCATTTATTTATTAATCAAAATATAAAAATTATACAAATTATATGTTGCTCATACGTATTGCTTAATTTGATAATTAAACAAATGAAAAAAAAAATTATATTTATTATTAAAATTGTTTAAATACTTGGTTATTTTAAATAACAAAACCAAATTATTTTTATCTTGTTTTATTTAACAATGTATATAATTAGTAATATTGTACAAAAAAAAATCATAATAGTATAATTGAATATCGTGCTCAAAATAATTACAAATATTATTTTTTTTTTATTATACACGTTGATAAAATAAAATTATATATATTAAAAATTAATAATAACAAATCTATAAATGATATATAAATCAATTGATTTTTTTTCTCATCAAATTGGTGTTTTGTTGGAGTTTTTTTTTTTTAGTTAGATGAATATTGTTTTATTTTTTTCGCTTCGTTTAATAAAATCCAAATGTAATTTTTATTATTTTCTGACTCGAGTTATATTATTAAGATTTAAATATAATTTTATATATTGAATGAAATTAAGAGTTAAAATTAATAAGATTGTTTATATATTAAAGCCATGTTCTTTGGGCTTTTTACATACTAAATGTACAGTGGAATTATTTAAAAAATTGTTACAAAGCAGTCAATAGAAAAAAAAATGAATTGAAAAAATAAAATTATAAAAAGAATTGAAATATTTTATTATTGAAAACTATTTTTTCATTTTTTTATTATGACAATATATAATTAAATAAATTTTATCAATGAGCAAATGATTAAATAATAATATATCTACAAAAAAAAATTTTTTACTTTTCATAAAATTTAAAAAATAGTAAAGTTATTAAAAATCTATTTATTATTCAATATACATAATGAAAATAATTTTTTTTTAATATTGTAGATTTATATATTGAGCAAATTGTTTTATTTGAAGCTTTTTTTTTTAATTGTAATAATTAAAATTAATCATTTAAAAATTGGCACTGTTTTTTTTTTAGCCCTGCAATATTATAAAAAATTTATTATGTTATTTTAAAATCGCCAATTGATAAAGTATCTACCAGAAATAAAAAAAGGAAAATCAAATTTATTAATTTATATTTTTTTCTAAATTTAATTTAGTTTGTTTTTTTAAAAATATTTTCAATTACAAGAAAATTAATAATATTGATTACGCTTGTTTATTTTTATCGATTTGATAATTATTTGTCAATTTTTTCGTGTCATTTTCCATGATATTTTTCACACTGTTATCTATTTTAATTTTTTCTTTATCATTGTTATTTGCGACATAAGATCTTTTATAAAAATCAGAAAATAAAAAGTAAAAGAACATGACATTTGGAAGAATTAAAATAAGTGACCATTTTGGATATTCACAGTCGTAAATAAGAAGTTGAAAACTGTGAATAGACACAAGACAAAATTGTCCCTAAAAATAAAAGAAAAAATTAAACATGCTAATTATTTACAAAACAAAATATAATTATTTGAAATTATAATTACCATTTGAAGTGTAGTGATATATTTTTTCCACCATAGATATTTTTGGTACTGAGGTAATGCAGCAGCAAGTAAATAATACGTGTACATAACAATATGAACAAAGCTGTTGATTACTCCTACAAAAAAAACAAACAATGAAAAAATTAATAACAAAAAACAACAACAATTAATAATCAACAAGATCATAAAAATCAATCATCATATTTCCTGTCAATCACATGTTTCTTTTATTTATTTTGTTGTTGTTAATTCTACTAATGACAAACAATAAAAGAAAAATATTAAAATAAATAAATCATACCAATGAAAGTGCCATGTCCACCAGGATAATATTTCGTAGCACCCCAAGATATCAATGGCATAACAGTATGATGATACATATGAAGAAATGTAACTTGTTTTTCTTTTTTTCGTAAAACAAAAAAAACAGTATCAAGTAATTCAGATATTTTTGCCAGAAAATATATATATACACATCTTGCAATCTAAAAAAATAATTAAATTATTATTATTTTTAATAATTATTAATGAATTTTGAATATTAATTTACCCTGAGTGCTTCTGGGCTATTTGATTGATCAACTGGTTCACATTTCCAGCTGTATTTTCTCAGCCATGCTGCATCCAAACCCTCCCAAAACAGCCAGATACTCAATAAGACTTGAATAAAATTATAAATAATAAGTGTGTTATTGAGTTTGTATGGTTTACGATGTTCCATATGTCTTGGACCCCATGATAGTACAAAATACAAATATCCAAACATAATACTGGCACCTGGTACTGGTGATGACATTAGAAACCATTCCTTCGTTCTTGGATCTTTAATGATAAAATAAATAATTATTTATAAATCGTTTCAGTGGATGAATTAATTTATTCATCGTTTGATTATTTACCAGCTACATCATGGAATACATGTTGCCAAAATGCAACAATCGAATTATTGTATATATTTGACATCTCGCTTGTTGCAATACCACTGCTGGTATTCATCGGAGAATAAACTGTAAATTTAAAATAAAAACAATATTATAATTTGTAATTCAATAATAAAATCTATTGACATTTAAATTTCAATAATTTATTCAAATTCTTATCTTATTTTCATTCATTAAATTTAAACATAAAAAAAATCAACCTTTTTTATTTACGTCAGTCAACAAACTACGTGGTATTTTTCTTTTATTTTTTTTTTTTATTATTTTCAGTGTCATTAGACGTCAGTCGTTTCAAAGAATAAAAAATTAATTTTTTTTTCTATTTTTGTATAATAATATGTAAGTGAACATTTGTGTAACAAAGTCATAATAAAGTTTGAAAAATAAATGTCAAGTGACATGATAATGTGTATGTGTTTTTTTTTCTCTCGTAATTTCGATTAGATTAATAAAAATAATAGCGATTAAAAAATTATGTAAATGTACGATTAAAATGACAAGAAAATAAATGTTTTACAAAGAAATAAATTATGATGAATAGAAATAAATTTAAATCAATTATTGAATGATGTAGAATTTTGAAAAAATAAATAAAATGAACATATGTATTTCAATAAATTGGTAATTTGTTATTTTGAAATATTTACGATGTTGCATTTGAAATGTAATTATTGGTAATATATAGACACAGTCATTGGTCACACAAATATAATAGAAAAAAATTTTTTTAAAGAACATTAGTCAAGTGGATATGATGATGACGAAAATACCATTGAGTTATTTTTGTTGGCGTTTTATTTCTTATGATCAATGGCATATAAATTAATTTTTTTTTCTTCATGTATTTGCACATAAATTTCTACATATTTGTATACTTGCTAAGTATATATTTATAAACGAAATAAGACTAGAGTTTGTCTAAGATAAAGCTTCGAATTTTTTTTATATAATTTTTTTTTTCCTCGATAAATTGCAACACGTATTTATTTTGAACGTCGTATTTTTTCGTAGAGTTTAATTAATTAAAAAATTAATTAAAAAGGAAAAAAAAAGAATCGAAAAAATAATTTTTTCTTTGAATTAACTTTGTTCGTATTGTACTAAAGTCATTTTTTTTTTACGTATAATTTTACAGTTTATTGACATTAATTACTTGGTGAATCTGGTATGTTTAAATTAAACCTATTTAACATTATTTCAGGTCAAAATAACATGAACAATGTATTGACGTACGAAAATATAAAAAAGAATTTCATTATGTAAAATTAATTGGTCAACACAATAATCAACAAGACCTGTACTTACCAGTCAACAAGTGCAACAAAAAAAAGTTATTGATAAGTGCATTTATATATATTCGAAAGGTAAAATGTAAAAAAAATAACAAAAAAAAAAACTTTTAACAATATTGTCAAAGTGATGTCACAATAATAGGAAAATATTTCTGGGTTTTTGCCTACGACATTTGTTTATTTGTAAAAATAATTGAGGTTGTTAATAATTGAGCACCTTTAGACTCATTTTTACGAACCATACGGCTTTGCCCCTAGTGTTTATTTAATAAAAAAAAAAAAAGAACTACATTGTAGAAAATTTTCCAGAAATGATTTTAAAAAACATTAATAATAGTAGAAATATATTTAAATAAAATATATAAAATATCTTGACTACTTCCTCGTGTTGGTGGTGGTTCATCTGGATTACGTGATAACTTAGAGATTGAATATGTGAAAATATACACAGTGGACATGCAAAATAATAAAATAAATAATATCTAATCTATCAACGACGTAATATAGGGAAGCAATGATTCAAAAACAAATGATTACTTTGGTCCATTACTTGGAGAAAGAAAGAAAAAAAAAAAAGCATTAAACATGATTTCCATAATAACACAGTGAACGGAAGAAAATACTTTTTTTTTTTTTTATCTTTTTAAATGCCCTTTTATCTAACCTATAACAATTTCAAATATTAATTTTATTATTGTAATTGTTTTTTCTTTTCGTCACATAACATATGACCGATAGACATTTTATCTCTAACTTCCGTGATTGAAATGCAACATCGAACTCTTAAACCATCACTTTCTTAGAATATATCTCGTCATAAATCACGTAACACAATATTACATTCAATGTAATGATGAATAATCATTTATGACTTAATATATAATAATATGAAAATTTTTTTATGAAAAAAGAAAATAGAAAAATAAAAAAAAAACATTATAAATATTAGCTGTTTATTTTTAGATTATCTAATTAATTAATTGACTCGGAATTTTTCCAGTGTAATTCATTAAATAATGTGTTTTTTTTAAATGAAAGTTTTCAATTAATTTTTTCTTGTTTATGTTAATTTTTTTATATTAAAATATTAATTGAAGAAATAAAAAATTTTTTCTTTTTCGTTTTTTTTTTCGGAATATTTTGAAATGTCAAATGATTATAATGCAAATTTTCTTTTATTTTTTTTTTTCTTCATTTGATCTGTCATTGCTACATGATTACGCTTTAGATTTACAGTAAACACGAAAACGTTATGCCAACTTCCTTGATGCGTATATAACTACAAACATGGCCTGGATATGACTGGGTAAACGCGTGCCGTTATACTTGATTATAAAAAAATTAAAAATTATTAATAATTTTTTATTGATATATGTATAATAAACATATTGCAGACAAAATATTTTCAATTATTTAATAAATTTTTAACCTTTAAAATATCAATATCAATTTGCATTTAATAAAATTTTTATAAAACTTTCAATTTTTGTAAAAGTGACTTCTTTGGACTGACATTAATAAAGTTATTTAAAAATAAATAAAAAAAACTGCCAATATTGAAAATTGTGTGAATTGAGAAGTTGGGGAAAGTTGATATATTTATTTACACCCGGAAATATTACGTATCCACAAAATAAAAACAAAATAAAAAAATAAAAAAATCTAAAAAATTCAAATGATTAATTAAATAATATTAAATTTTTAAAAAATTAATTAAAAATAGAATAAAAGATAAATTTAAACTTGCCAGAGTTAAATGTTTCCACAGAAGAATTGCAAATTAATTAAAATTAATTAAATTACAAACAAATTCAAAATTTGACAAAATTTTTAACACTAAAAATTCACTCTCGCCACCGTTTGAAATAATCCCCGGTCAAAGAAATTTTTCAAATTGAATTAATAATATTAGGATAATTTAAATGATTAAAAAATTGATATATTTTAATAATTAATAATTTTTTTTTATAGACGAGACCCCTGCACCGACCGGTGTCTCGCCCCGGTGCAAATCGTAAACTGAAAATACTATGGAACAATTTTATTTCTTGGAGTGAATTACAAAACTGCAAGTGGGGATTTTGTCGATTAATATAAGCAAAGTTTATATTTTTTTTATGAAACAAAAAAATGCAACCAGTGAGAGAGGCTGTCTATTTAATAGTAGGGGAAAATAGTAATATAAAATGATTTTTTTTTTTTTATATTTTTAATGTATTGGTAATATTAAACGCATATAAATTAATATACATAGTGTATAACTTGATATTTTAATTTTTTTTATTTTTTAATATTTTTCTTATATTGTGGATAAATATTTTTATTTTATTTTATTTTTTATATGTTATTTTTATGCGAATTGTGGGGTATGATCGTTGGATCGTTTCACTACTGGTCAACCAAACTTACGTCACACTTAAGAAAGTTGTATAATAATTGACTTACTTTTTAGATCTATAGATTTTTATCTACACACAAAGACACTTGTTTTATCATAATAATAATTTTTAATATTATTTATTAATATATCTATTTTAATTGTCAAATTTTAACAAATATTTTAATATTTATTTTTTTACTTTTTAGTCGATGAAATTTATGATAATATATATATTAATTATTTAAAATGAAAGTACCTTTCACCCAAAAAATCTTTTAAACATTTCATCTTGGCTATTAAATTTTATACATTAATGAATTTTAAATTTTTTTATTATTCTAATTTTTGAAAATGAGCTTAATTTGATGAATAAAATTAATTTAAAATTAAAAATATAATTAAAAACTTTTATGATAAAAAAAATTATTTTTCTATTGGAAAATATGTAATTTTTTTACGTTCAATTTATATTTTAAATAAAAAATTTTATTATAAAATACTTTCATCACAGCAATATTATCGATTTCACTAAAATTTATTATCCAAAAAACCATAAAATTTTGTGAAAAAAAAAAGAAAACCATTTATGTTTTAATAAAGAAAAAAAGAGTAATTTCATAAGCTGCAATTGTTTAATAGTCTTATTAATTTGTCCAGAGACACATGAGTAGATAAATAGCTATGATCAAAACAATTTTTAAATGTTGCAATTTGAGATTAGTTAATATATATAAATATATAAAGTCAGAAGAGAACGTATACACAGAATTGGTTGTTGGATTTAGCAAAAAGAAGAAATCGCAAGACGAAGGTTAGGCAGTGTCCAAATGACTGAGTGAGATAAAAACGTATAAAAAAAATATAAAAAATATATTTAGCAAGAGGTGCGTATAGCAGGAGCAATAGTTAAATAAAAAATGAAAAAAAAAAATTATCAAACAGCTCGGTCATCGCCACTACTTGGCAAAAAATTTCACAATAACGATGGCCAATGAATATGACTCTCTTCGAATCAGATAAATGTTGCATATATCAACTCATATATATGTTTACACTTACAATCATAGAATGGACCAAGTTGCAAACTGCGAAATGACGTCCTTGAGAAAATCAGCGAAATGCATGTTTACAATTTACACGCTAAACGATTTTATATGTATTTATTATGTCCCTTTTTTTTTATGTTTTAACTATTTTTTCGTCATCATTTCATTCGAAGTAAATATTGTGACACGGGATTCCAGATCTAGATAAAATTCCTAAAATTATCTACAACGTAAAAGACATTTTAAAATAATTCAAATAAAGGAAATTATATTGTTTTTTTTTTTTTTTTTTGTAAATAATAATAAATCTTTAATGCAATTTGATGCAATGATTTTTATTCTCATAAATTTCATTTTAGCCGAGTAATTAATGTGGAAAATTGCACGATTTGAATACGAAAATAGGGCTGTTGTTGTTATGCAGAATTTAAATTATATTTTCATTCAAAATTCTATACGCAATTTGAGATTTTTATCAACGAAAAAAAATATTAAATTAATAAAACGAGCAATGGGATTATAGTGGTTTCTTTCTTTCCATCAGAAGCTTTGTAGAATTTTTTTTTCATTTATAAATTTCAGGAATGAAATTCCCATGGTGATTTGTTTCTAAATGTTATAGTGTAAATCAAAAATATAAAATGAAAAAAACCATTAATGATATGCACATAGATTGAGCAAAAAATTTGAAAAAGAAAAAAATTCTAAACCGGATTTTATTGAAAAAAATATTTATATACAGAAATTTTTTTAGTCAAGATGAATCAAAGTAAATGTAAAAACCCAAACATGATAAATAACTTGAATTTTGTCTGTGACGTAAGCAAGTGATAGCTTTTGAATAAAATTAGAAGAAATTAACATGAAATATAAGAAAATAGCGACACGTGTCTTTCCTAGCTCGAGATGGAATTTAAAATTTGACAATAAATTGTCATCGTTCGGTTAAAATTATCATTAGATATGCAGTAAAATTTTTTAACGATCACAATTAGTCAGCTTATACAAACATTTAGATAATAATTGACAATCTTATGTTATTCAAAACAAAATTAATGAATTTTATTTTCATTTTATTTGCCCTTGAAATTACTGGATTTTTCCTTCCATCAAAATTATTACTGTCATCAATTATTATTCAATAGTTTCATGTCAATAATCGATATTTAAATACATCAAAATTATATATTTTTTAGTAAGTGGATAAATTGTTGTTGACATTAAATAAATGTATTTAACGACATACAATTTACAGGTTAAATTTTGGAGGTCAAATTACAAGGTACATACGATCAACCGGTTCAGCATCAAATAATACTGAATGTATTTGGTGGGAAATTCCCTTCTTTATTGAACCTTTCCAATGTGATCCAGCTATAATTATTATTTAAAATAATAAAACCGGAAAAAAATCTTATAAATCATTTAAAATATATTCACAAATATCTTGAAATGAATTTCAAGTGTTTTAATCTATAATTTTGAAGGTTCAAATAGCCATCATTATTTTAAGGCCACTAAAATCATGTTCCATTCAATAAATCAATTTACTATTGTTGAAAAATATTCAAACAAAAAATGTACATTTCAAGGGCTTAATTACACGAAGAAAAAAAAAATATGACCCTCAAAAATATTATGAAAGGAAATCATTAAATGAATAAATTATAAAAAAAAAATTATTATTTTAGCTTTATTTATAGTTTTATAATTATTGAAAGAAAAAAAAACACTTATGTAATTTATTATAATGAGTATTTAGATAAAATTTCAATCAAGTTTTATATCTTTCGAAAAAAAAGTGTTTAAATATTTTATTATCGATTATAAAACATGATGAATAGAGCTTTTTTTTTTATTAAAGATAAATAATTCATTTACAACATTTAGATATAATTAAATAAGTTTTAAGTTATATTTATAACTTAATAAGTTTTTAATATAGTTAACTAAATTGTATTAAAATTTTACGATTATTTATCGGACAGAAAAAAAGTTATTCAACATTGAAAATAAAAAAAAAAGCTCGTCTGACATAACGTAGGGTTGTACTACTGAAGTACTTGGCAGTTCGTTGTGCTTGTTTCTGTTGATGCTAAAATAAGTTATAAATAAAAAATGATATTTTTTTATCTTTTTTAAATGAAAAACAATAAAATATTATTAATATTTTTTTCACATTTTATTGTTAATAATTTTTTTGTTATTTTAATACAAGATATTTATAATATATAAATTTTTTTCGTCTTTAATGACTTTTGTGAATCCTTGAATTTATTCGTAAAGTTCAAGCCTTGAACTTTCATGCAATATCTTCATTTTGTAATGAAAAAAATAAATATTTAATATATAAATACATAAAAACAGAGTTTAAAAAAAATAATGCAATAGTTTGTTTTGTTTATATGTCATTGTAATAATTTTAGTTGTTTTATTTGTCAGTTGATATTGTAATCTTTAAAAATATTTGTGATATGGTGGTACATATGAGAGGCGCTCTTGCTCTTGATGTACCCCCCACTATAAAATATAAATAAGACCCAACTAAGGCCCCACTTGGATAGCCAATACTTAAAGCTACGAGTTCGGTGTGCCTCTGACTACTCTTGCTACAGCAACGGCCAGTGAATTTTCCCCCCTTTCACCTGTTTAACCCCCTTTTTTTTTCATTTTTACCTGTTCAAATGTGGTCCGTAAAATTGTGCCAACGTTTTTAACAACACTATAGTTGCACATTGTACGGAAAAGTGTTTTGACAACGAAAAATAAAAATTAATTTTAAAATAAAAAAAATGAATAGATAAAGTTTTTTTTATCATTTCCTTATATTTTAAATAAATAAAAGAAGAAATTCATGTTTAGTCACTAATTGATTGTGTGAGTTTTAGAAAAAAATAAAAATTTTATAATTTTTTTGATGATATAATTATGAAGTCGTTTATTTATGTGTAAGTTTGAGATTAAGGTGACGTGGATAACTGGATTTTAACCACATCATTGTTTAATTCTTGAATGAAAATTTTTTATTTTTTTACAAAATTTTTAACAGAAAAATTAAACAAGTTTTATGGCAACGGTAAAATAGGATTTAAAGTGATAACATCAACGTGACGTTGATAGTGACAATAAATTGCATCGAACTACAATTAAAAGTCAACAATTAATTTAAAGAAAAATAAGGTAAAATAATTGACAATATTTTTTTAAATTCAACTAATAATTAATAAATTTGCAAATAAATGAATTACAAATTATTGATTAATCAATAATCGACAAGATCACGTTCTAATTTCATAACAAATAATCGTTTTTTATCCGCAATTCAATCGCAAAGTCAATTGCACTATTTTTTAATATATAATTGCCGAATTGGCTTTGATCTTTCATCAGCTAAAATAAAATAAAATAGTAAAAAAATTATATGGTTTATTAGCAAATTATCATTATAATATTTGTACTATTTATATTTATTTTCAATCAATAAATATTTTATCATTATTATTTTACCTTTTACCAAAGTAATATTTAAGTGTGTTAATTGCAACAAGTCGTGTGACCCTCAACGTTCAATTGGTCTCAGGTAAACTTAGTACATTATAAATATGAAAAAAAAAAGTAAATAATATGTTAAACAGTTAATTTTTGTAGTTATAATTTTTACTTTTTAAATTTACGTATTACGAAATGTTTGCTTTAAATAATCTGACAAGTTGGCACAAGGTCACTGTACGCAATTATCCAAGCTTAGGCTAATTATTTTGTTGAAAATTTAAATTAGAAAATTATTTTTACAGAAGCAATTTTACAATGAAACTTCAAGGGCAATAAATTTTTATTTTTATTTCATCAAATTTATATCATTTTTTTTTTTAAATATTATTTTACTTCTTCTTATTTATCAATTGAACATGAAGAATATACTCATTCGAGTGACCTCATCTATCATCATCCGCTTTCTAATCCAACAAGTTTGATAATTTTCATACGTGTTATTATTGTTAATTGACTTCCTTTTATTATTTTTATATTTATATCATTTTTAACTGAAATATCATCAATAAATTGGGTTAAATTTAAATATATATTTACTTTTATGATGATAAATTAAGTAACTCACAGTGAGAATGTGTTTAAAGGTCAAAAATCCTGAATATTTGAATTCAAGAAATAAAATTCATCTAAAATTAATTTTTTTTATTTATTTTTTTATAGCAAGTATTATTTAGTTTTTATTTTTTTCTTTGGTAAAAGAATGATGAGAAAAAAAATTAATTTAAAATTCAAAAAAAAAAAACATTTATTTAGTCAGATTGGATATCCTACTTCAATAAAAAACTGGGTCATTGTGATTGAGGAAGCTGGGTCGGAAAGTCTGTGTCATTATACATTACTGACACCACGAAAAATAAATTGATTTTTAATTATAATAAATTTGAAAAAAAATATCTATATTTATATCAAATGAAATTAAATGTATTTTATCAGGCAAACTTTTACCTCCAAAGAATTTTTAATCTTTTCGGAAAATAATACAGCTGGTTTTTATTTTTTTACCTTAAAACTCGTAAACGAGTATTCAATGAGGTCAAAATGAAAGGGAAACGTGCAAATAAATCAAAAAAAAAAATATGAAAAATAAAGTACAAAAATAATCAGCTATTGATCAAAACAAATGAGAAGAATTTAATAAAAAAATTAGAACAAAGAAAAAATTGAATTATTTTAGCGGAAATAATTATGCATGCTAATGATATCAGAGAATTCAAAAAGTGGGTTAACCGTATCATTTTTTTTTTTAAATAAAACTTTGCTATTTATATGTTTTCAATTGAAGTTCAGTTTCTTTGAAAGGATAATTAGTTTCTTTAAAGAATTACAACTACTTGATTCAATAATTATTATCTCAAACCTGTTGCTTCATAAAACTTCAATTCAAACTGTATATTTTTGTGATATGACATTATCATTTCGTACAATTATAATTATCAAAAAAAAAAAAGACCATTAAACACTATTATGATAAAAAATAAAAAAATAATAACTAAATGAACTTCACGACACACTAAGTCACCTCAAAAACAAAACATTTATTCCAATATTTCAATATACAAAACCAACAATTAAGTTGTTATTGAAAATAAAAAAATATAGATAAAAAAATAGAAAAAATATTAAATAGTAGATAAAAGAAAATTGACATGTTTTAGTCAAGGTTTTGGAAGGCAAACAAGTGTCCAATGGAATTTGAAAGTAAGAAATGTACATAAATTTTTATATTTTAAATTTATAAAAATTAATTTATTTATTCTCAATAAATATTCAAAAAAATATGAATTTAAAATGAATTTTAATTTTATTAAAAATAGTAAATAAACAAAAAAAATTATTGTTTAATTTTTGAGGATAAATTTTTGTTGTTTAAAAATTATAAATGTTAAATTGCGTGACAGCGTGATATTGATAATTAACGAGGCATTCGTTGTTCTACTTACCCACTAACGGCGAGCTAAATCGTCAGACAGCAACGGCACTATATTTCAGATTATATCCCATCCACCAATACTATTATAATAATAATTTAACATTATTCGATTCAATATAACTTCATATATATGTACATATACATTAACCGTTTTATTTTACCTCAAGAAATTGTCGATGTGACCGAGAGACTCTTTCGTTATTGGAGATATCAACACTCAAACTTTCTCTGTATAACAAGTACCGTTTCATCTTTTGAATATCACAGCAACCAATGAATTTTTTATAAATAAATTTTAAAAATTTTTTACTTTATCATATTTCTATTATTAATATATCCATCATTATTTTGATGTCGACTAAATACATATATGTAACAAAATTAAACTGTTCAATAAAATTTTCACTGTTGTGAAAGTTTTTTTTTTTCTACTTTTTATAGTTATCAGTTAATTTTTTTTAATGATAAAAAAATAAAAATAAATTATGTGATTAAACTGTAACAATAATTGATTCGACGTTAATGTCAAATTTTATTATATTCTTAAAGATAAATGAGCTCATCATTTTGTAGTTTTATTTGTAATTTCTAATGAAATAAAAAAGTTGCAATTTTAAATTGAATAAAGACAAGTTTATGGAGAAAAAAAAATCATGACATTGTTGTTATAATGAAAAAATAATTGAGATTAAGTTGATGCTTACAAGTGACATGTTAAAGATGATTGCATGATGATAAATTTTATTGACTAATAATGATTATTTTTCATTACGTAATTATTGATGTTATTTATTAGTTGGATTATAATTATTTGTGTTTTGTTTTTAGGCACAATGGCATCAGTTGGTGCTGAGCTAGTTGCTGAAAGACAATCAGAAGCCATAATGGAAATAGAAACAAGCAATAAAACATTTGTTGGAGCTGAGGGTTTAGTTAGAATGGCATTTGAGCAATACACTGAAATATTAGAAACAGCATCAGATCCAAGAGTCAGTGATTGGCCACTTATGGATTCACCAGTACCATCAATATTAATTGTTGCATTGTATCTTTATTTTGTGACTCAATTTGGACCTAAAATTATGATCAACAAAAAACCATTTAGATTGAGAAATATACTTGTTGCTTACAATGCATTTCAAGTTATATTTTCAATGGGAATGCTTTATGAGGTGATTAACCTTTTCATTATAATTTTATTCTTAATAATTTTTTTCATTTATTAAATTTATTTATTTCAAGATTATATTAAGAGGAAAAATATATAAATTCGTTTAAAATCTTCAATTAAATTTGTAATACAATATTTTAAGGAGGAAAAAATTATTTTAACAAGTTACTTTGAAATTATGCGCACTGTGACATTCACAGGTAGTTTATTTATTATTTTTATTATAAATAATTTCAAGGATGTCGATCTTGTGAATAACAAGGTCAGGCAGTCGAAAATTTTTTTTTTTTCAACAAATTAACCTGTTGATGCCTACCTTGACCCATTAATTTATATCTTTCGAAATTGAAGATGAAAAAAAAACTTGAGCAGTGTATGTGGATAAAAAAATTATCGTTGAATTGAACAATGATTTGACAGGAAAATCTTGTTGTCAATAATATATTCGAGATGAAATTTAATGACGACAACATTTGATTACACAAGGCTGATTTGTTAACAAATATTCCCTGACGATGTTTAAGGTGAAACATCCTGTGTTCAAACGTTTGTGCAACAAACCGTTCCTTGCCTTTTTTTTTTATATTTAAAAAAATATTTTTTAACTCTTGAGAGTGTCCCATTCTCTCATATAATTTCCTTCGATTACTTTCCATAAGTCGAGGCTATTTATTTGAAATATATATTTGCAATAAAATGCAATCGAGTCCTGAATTTTATGACGAAAACTTGCGATCAAAAGAATGCGTGTAATATGATTTAATGATTTTTATAATTTTTTTTTTTTCACATAAAAAAAAATGTCTATTTTAATTATTGATTGAATAAATTACTCCTGACAGTTTGAAATAAAATAATTTATTTTATATAAATTAAAAATTAGTTAGCTACTTGATGTTGCCAGATTTTTTTTTTATTTTTTTTTATATCTCTTGTTTAATGAAATTTACAGAGATAATTTTGATGCAATTTGACTGTATACTACAAGAAAATGTAGATTTTTTAAAATTTAATTAATTAATTGTATTTTTTTTTGCAGCATTTAATGTCTGGTTGGCTGTCAGATTACAGTTACAAGTGTCAACCAGTAGATTATTCACAAAATCCAACAGCAATGAGAATGGCTAGCTTATGCTGGTGGTATTTTATCAGTAAATTCACTGAATTTGCAGACACGGTAAGACAATAATCACACTTTTTACAAGTTAATTTAAATTTAATTCAAAACTAATATTTTTATAAAATTCAATTGACAAATTTTCTATTTAAAATCATTTGAATTTATTTATTTTAATGACCTCGTACAGGTACATCACATATATCAGAAAAAAAAAAAAAGTTACAAAAGAAAATTTTCGTAATATTTTTTGGCTTACTTAAATATATTTTTTAAATTATTCATAAAAAAATATAAATAAAAACAACTTGTTATTCACTTGAATGTCTTATTTTTTAAATTTATTTTTTAGATATTCTTTGTGTTGAGAAAGAAAGACAGTCAGGTGACATTTTTGCATCTGTATCATCACTCATTGACCCCACTGGAAACTTGGATTTGCGTTAAATTTATAGCAGGTGGACATGGCACTCTGGGTAATCTCATAAATAATGCTGTTCATGTTGTCATGTATGCTTACTACATGCTCTCAGCAATGGGTCCCGAGTATCAAAAATATCTCTGGTGGAAAAAACATTTAACCACTGTACAATTGGTAAGTATTATATAAAAAAAAAAAAAAAAAAAAACTAACTGATTTCATTTCCAACATGATTTCCACACAAGGATTTGATAGACTTTTAATTTTCTTCAAACTGTTTAATAATAAAAGAAGAAAATACATCTTAAAAAAATATTAAAATAAATAAATTTAATTTACTGTTGGCCTTGCTCTAAATATTTCCCATAATTGTCACTTTTTTTTTAGAAAATATTTCATTTTGAAATAATAATTATGTGGCAGGTTCAATGGATGAAATAATTCTGTCTATGAAAGTAAACGTTTACGGTCAATGTGCCAATAATGCACTTGCTCTATATTTAAAAAAAATAATATTAAATAATAATAATACCACGTGGTAATAAATGCGATGATTTAAAAATGAAATTTAAAATTATTTATTTATCAATCTGTTGATCTTTTCATCAATAAAATAGCTGGAAATTCACTTCAAATTAAACAGTAAGATCTAAGTGATTTAAAATTAGAAAAAAATATAGTGTAATAAATTTAATTTGCTGGGAAGGTAAAAACAGAAGGAAAAGTAAAAATTTATCTGTTTAATATTGAGCAATTGTGACTGAGTTGTTTGGTTGGACTTACTGAGTACCCAACCACACTCATATTGGTGTTGCAATTATTTGGCATTCCAATAATACTGTGGGACCAATATACTTTGTAAAATGAAAAATTAATTTTACTCTTTTTATATTTTAATCTACCAACTTTTGTAATTTGTATTTATATTTTTATCGTTAATTATTAACAAAAGTATTTGATGGCTTTGAGTAGATCAATGTAATTAGATGAAATAATTTAAAGTAAAATTCGAAATATTTTTCGAGAGAAAGATAAAACCTTGAAAAAATTACGATAAAAAATTTTATTAATCAGTCAAGCATTACTGACAAACTAATTTATTAAATATTTTTCAAATTTATTTATAAACTATTCGTTTTCTGTATATACTTTTTTGTAATGTTGTTTTTTAAATTTATTAATTATTTTTTTTTTTTTTTGTTTCAGATACAATTTTTCTTGGTATTTGTACACAGTGCACAAGCACTCATTTTTCCATGTGGATATTCAAAATTAGTTGCAACACTATTACTTTTACATTCAACAATATTTTTCATATTATTTTCTGATTTTTATCTTCGTGCATATCGCAAGAGTGCAGCAGCCAAAAAACTCAAGGATCAATAAATCATTTAGTATATTTAAAAAATAAATAAAAAATCTAATAATTTCATCGAAAAAAGAAGAAAAAAAATATATATTTTAGTCAAAAATAAAAACATATCTTATTTGTTTTTTAATTATTTAAATAATTTTAATTTTGAAGAATAATTTAGTTGAAAATTGTGGCATTTTTAGAAATTTTTTCACCGATAAAAATTATATTTAATAATTAATAGATAATTTAAAGTTAAATTAACAAAAGTAAATAAGAATTAATTTGAGAAAAAAATATATAATAAAATTATAAATAATGTTTAATATTAAATAAGTTAATATAATTATTCCTTACCTCTTGTAATTACACCTATGATTATCATTTTAAGCCTTTATTTGACAAAAAATATTAAAACACTCTTTTGTTGTTTAAATTCTTTGCTCAACGATAAAATCGTTGACGCTAGTTAATTAATATCAACTAATTGATACTATAAATACTACGAATGTTTAAATAATGTAATAAGAAAATTTGTAAATTGCAACAGCAGTTGTATCAAACTGCACATAGCAGTCTGGTACTATCGATTATATCAAAAAATTGTGAAAACGTTCAAGTGGCCCAGTGACACTCAAACTCCCGAAACAATGTATTTAGAAAATAAAAACAATAAATAGCTTAATATTGACTCGATAAAAACTTTGATTTAAACCAGATTTCCCTTCGTAATTTGTATAATAAAGAGAAGTGGCAAGTTCCTTGGAAACGCAGAGAGGTCAAAATGATTTTTTAATTATCTCCGGGTTTTTTGGATTACGAATTATTTAGATTTCTAATCAATTGGATTTCGAATTATTTGTATTTTAAATTATTTGGATTTCGTAAAAAAATATTAATAAAAGCATAACTCTAGCAAAGCCAGATACGGCTGACTAGTTTTTTAAAATTAGCTATGCATTATTAAAATCGAAATGAAAATTATTATTGTAACAAAATTTAGCACGTTTATAATGGCCTTTAATTAGAATATTTGATAAATATGTACACAAACAAGGAATAATTATCTTGTTCACCACAATATCTAATTTTCAACATGATGAATAAACTTTTCTTCGTTTTCTTATTGTTATTAATTATTTATTATCTTTAGTTGTATTTTTTTCTTTTTCATTTGAAAAAACCTACTTTTTATTTGTGATTATTTATGCAGCAATTGCCTGTTGTTGTTTCCTTTTTTGTCTTTCTAACAATCTACGTTCACGTTCATATTCTTTCATTCTCAAAACATAACTGAAACAAATTGTTTTATTATTTAATAACAAATTGATAATAATTATAATTTAATTAATTTAATTATTAAACTTACTCATCATAGTAGCATTTATTCCAGGCATGTACTTCAGCACCACATTTAACAACATAGGGCCATTTTTCGAATCTGCATTGTTCAACTTTTAAAAAAAGATGAGCACAATAATCACGATCTTCTTTTGCAATACGACAAGCTCGCATCTCTTGTTCAGTTGCAATCATAACTAAAAATCAATGATAATTATAAAAACAGCAATAATGTTTATCATCATCAAAATGGCTAAAAATTTTCATTGCTTATGTCATAAAAAACAACAATAATATTTTGAAAAATAAAAATACTAAACGAAAATGTCATTTGACAATGACATTTTATTTGTTTATTTATCAACAAATAGACATATAAATAAGCTAATGAAAATATTTATCGAGTAACTCAACTAGTTATTACAATTATTTTGTCAAAATTTAATTAAAAAAAAAAACAACTATCTCGAGGTTATGTGGGATATGTTTTTTACCTCGCTCTTTTCTGCCATTAGGAAAACCAAGAAGAGGATCAAAAGTTGGCTCAGCATCTCCCATAGGAGTTGTATCTGGATTTTTCCAAATTGAATATGCACTTCCCATTGTTACACAATTATTTAAACAATAAATATATTTAATTGTTGGAAGCAACTGTGCTCCAACACTGGCTCCAACAGTTACTCAAACACGGTGACACCTATTGGTCAAAAACTCATTACATAAGACATCATTTTTATTTATTAATAAACAATATTTTTCTATCAAGTTAACAAATAACCATCCATTACTGAAATATAAATATCAAGTCCAATAATTAACAACAACACCAGTCAAATAAATGTTAAACTTTAAATTTATTTAGATTTTTTTATAAGCAAAAAAAAAAATTATTGTAAATTATTAAATTATACAAAAAACTTGATGATAGTTGTGATCCATTTTCTGAAAAAGAAAATATTAAATTTTAATTATTTATCGAAAATATAACATAAACTATTTAATCGCTTTTGCCTTGTTATTTTTTTTTATTTCATTTAAATTATAATTATAAAAATGATACAAATAAATTGACAATAATTGGCATTGATTTGTGTAGTAACCATTGTCTTATTAACTTAATATAACATACAATTGTTCCTCAATCCTTTATGAATAAAAAAAATAAACAAAAAAAAAGGATTATTGATTAGCCAGTTATACTTACTTTTAATGAATTTATTATTTTAATTTTTAAGAAGATGACTCTTACACTTAATCATCATCTTCTTCCTCCATAACTTCTGCTCCATTGCCTGTAAAATAAAATACAAAGTTATTTAACACCAAGTGTTGGATAAATTTGATAAATTTAAATGATTTTATTGTTAATTAACCATTTTCTTGTTGTTCTTCTCCAGGTATATGACCAGCTTGTAATAGTTTACCAAGTCTTCTGACTTCTTCAAGTGATGAAGCTGATGATATAGCTTCTCTTATTTTATTTTTTTCATCAGTAGTCATAACTGGTTTATCTGGTATTCCTAGCATTGATTGTAATTTAGCTTTTTTCGATATTTCTCTAGCCATTTCTTTGCCACGTTTACTCTTGAAGTATTCAGCAGCTGCTACACGTTCTTTTTCTTTAATTTTTCTAAAATCCAATAAGCGTAATTGTGGTATACGATAAATACAATATTGACGATACTGTGGTTTTGCTGATACTGGATTTTGTAATAAGCATAAACTTGTTAAACTTTTAAGCTGTATCAATGGATCCAAATCACCAAGTTCTTGTAACATATTTCCTGTTAACATAAGTGTTTCCAAATTTGGTATACAATGCTCCAAACCATCTGATATTCTTATTATTCTATTATTATTAAAAAATAATGTTTTTATTCTTTTTAAATATGGAAATCCATCCAATTTTCTTATGTCATTATCAGAAAAATCAATGGTATCAAATTGATCCTAAAATTTTATAAATTACATTAATATTTTTGTTAATTCTTACAATTGATTCATCAACTTACAAGTGTAGCACCAAGATTTTCAATCGTTGGAATTTTGTAACCTGTAATTTAAAGTTGAATTATTAATTAATAATTTATGTTTACATTGGGTTATTATTGAGGACGCAATTGAGTATTAACTAACCTCGAAGATCAAGTTCCCGGTCTCTGACTGGATTTATATACTGCATTGATTGTTGAATCAAATCTGGTGTTAATTTAACCATTTTAATGGTTTTTTTATTAACAATCCAAGGAACTTATTTAACACTTGATATCCCAATTGTTTTTATTTGATAAGTTACAATACAATAAACAAACAATTGTTTGATTATTTTTTTTTCCAACAAAACAGTCAATTTGACTGATGCATGTGCATCTATCAAAAATAATGATAATAGTTAGAATAATAAAATGGCGACGAATGAGTTTCAGTTGATAAAAAAGAGATTTGTTAATAGGATAATTTAATTATTATTTTGAAATGAAATTCATGACCTGTTCAACAGAGAGAAGACTTCTCTCTCTTCATACATGTTACAACTAAAATTTTAGCTTGTGTGAGTTTGCACCCTCAGTGTGTCTAGTCTTCAATCTTCATTCTTTACCGGTCTCAAAGTAGTGTGCCAATTGCTTAACTCTCTATTTTTTACTTTATACAGGCTTTCAATACAGGTGGTGTGTCAAACTGTCAATCTGGGCAATTTGTGTTGATCACTTGTGAATTATTTATCTTGTATCTATCAAATATACAAAAACTATCAAATGGCTGAATTTCAACATCAACTACAACCGGTAGAGAATAATTAATTAAGTGAATTTTGTAATAAATTTTTAAATATTTTTTTAATTTTTAAATTATCAGGAAAATGAAAATCTCGTGAATTCATGCATGACATCAGCAGGTCCATGGCGCTCTGAAATCTTCAGGATTCACGGTCATTCTTTTTGTATAGGTTCTATTGGTCATTATTTAGTCAAACATCCAATGCCATTAGATGAGTTAAAAAGGAAACAATACTGTAGAGAAAGTGTGTGTTTTAATTTAGATCCATCTTTTTATCGACTAAACATAAAATCGAAAGAATGGCATCAAGCAGTAACATCAGATTTACGTGTTCAGATGATTTGTAAAATATGCGAAGGAATATTTTCAAAAAAACTTATAGACGAATTTTTTCTGACTAAATCGCATATTATGGCTGCAAATGCGAGAGTATATGAGGGTGAAGCGTATGCAATGGCTAACTCAATATCTGATTATTATAACTTGTTGGATGACAGAATATATATCATTGAAAAAAAAACTGGCCAATCATTACATGAAAGACGTCAAGAACGTAATGAACAACAATTAGCTCAGCAACAACAACAGCAACAAGCAAATATGGTTGGATCAACGAGAGAACAATCACCACATCAGCAAATACCTCAGGGTGATATTGTTGGTGCTGGACAAGGTAGCCCAATGATTAATGCTGGAAATATTAGTGGTAATGTTATTGTTAATGTTGGTGGTCAAGAAAGTGGTATGGCACAACAAACACAACCACCAGCACCAGCAGATTCATCAAATAGTAAAACTACAAATATGCAATCACCACCAGATTATCATGAAGATGATTTTAAAAGTAAATGGAATGAAAAAACAGAAATAAAATTGGGCCTGCCCGTGTATGAAACAATAACACCAGATTTACGTGTACCTAAAACAAAAGAATGGCATCTAAAAATATCATTACTTCTACGTAAAACTATCATTAATGAAATACTAAATCAATTATTTCCAACACACGACCGGTATAAATGGTTTTATATTGGATCGTATAATATTTATGCATTTGCGAGAAGAGTTGAAGCTGATTCCTATGAAAGGGCTTATTCAAAAACTGAATATTATCAGCTGTTGGCTGAAAAAATTCATAACATTGAACGTAACCGTGAAGGAGAATTAAAAAGAATATGTGTTGTACAGCAACAACAATTACCATTGAGTAAAACAAAAGAATGGCATCAATCAGTATCACCAAATTCACGTACTCATTTTGTTCATCATGTAGTACAAGCAATAATTGTCACAAAACCAGTACCTTTCAACTTTGAAAGTTTGGATGATTTTGTTAAATATGTGCAACAAATCGAAAGTTCTATTTATATAATGGCTAACTCACGACATGAATATTATCAATTGATGACTATAAAATCATACGAAATCCAAAAAGAATATCATGAAAAACGTCGAAAGCATGCACACCAATTAGCTCAACAACGACAATCACAGCAACACCTACTAGAGACTTGGAATGAAATGGAAGTTCGCTCCTTGATAATTAAAACATTTCGGCAATGTCGGTTATTAGACACCGAGTTCACCAACAATCAATAATGATAAAATAAATAATTACATTGTAAAATAATGACATGATAAATGATCAATAAATAATCAATTGATGTCAGTGAATAATTGTCTATTTTTGAAATAATTATACCCAGTCAATAAATTAATCTCAAACCATATTTAGTTACACTCAATTAAAATAACAATTATTTTGGAGCATTTATGAAAATATATATATTTTTTTTAGTATCATTATTATCATTAACAAGATACTATTATTAATAATCATTTCTAATTCAATTATTGTTCTTCAATTAATTATTATAATCAGTCAATTTTTTTATAATACAAAAACAGTATTTCATTTTCGGCAAAGTATTTTGTAATTTATTTAATTAGTTTGCTTTCAGTTATCCCACAAGATGGTCGCCGAGCAATTACATATTATTTTTTTGAATTTGTCAATTTATTTATACTTTTTTGAAGATAAATAAATAGATAAATATTTTGGTATAAAAGGAATTTTTAACTCGATTTTTCATTACTTTTTTCGTACATTTTTTGACGCTTTTTTTTAAATACATTGATTAAATTGGTTGCAATTACAATGTTCCCATAATTATAGTTTTAACTTGTTATTTTCGAAATTTATATTTTCACGATCATTTGGCCATGGTCAATTTCATTGTAAAGAATTGATTAAAACTTTTGCTTATTAATTATTTATAAAGTGTTTTTAAATTATATTATTTGAGTAACTTATTATTAAACTTAAACTTTGACACACAGTGACACTTAATTTTCATTCGAATATTAATTGTTGCATTTTTGCATAGCCCAGAAAATTCTGAGCCTTAAAAAAATATTTTTTTCTTGTTTATAAATTAAAGAAATAAGTTGTTATTATTTTACATAATTTGATTAATTTTCATTTGACAAAATATTAATATTTTTTTGTGAGTTATACAATGATACTATTTTATAAAATTAATTTCACAGTGCATCTAGAGATTTCAAGTGAAGGTATAAAATTTGCAATATAATTTTCGTCATTTTGTGTATATTAACATAATTTAAAGTTATAAAGTCATTGACTTAACAGTGACATCGAGCGTGACGCGACTTTAATACGAGGTTTCTTTTATATATTTATTTTTATCATTACAATATTTTTTTTTATTTTCTTTTCTTCTTGATATATGTGTTGCAATTTAACCTCATGAAAAAATATTACATATTTTCGCTATAAATTAAAGTTGTTGTATAATTATAAAAAAAAACATCAATTAATTGGGTCAATATCATTTATAAAAAATAGCAAAACAATGACATGACATTATAATATTTCAGGTAAATCAATGAATAATTGAAAATTTTATCGATGTAATTCAATAACTGGATACGAAAATAATGATAAAAAAAAATCTAGGAAGTTTTATTTTATGATTGATTTGATTTATCTCGTGGAAAATTCATTATTTAATTATCTGGAATTTTTTTGTTTTTTATAAGCAAATTTATCAGTTGAGAATGAAAACAAGATTTTTTTTTTTTCATATATAATGAGTTTAAAAGTTTTACAAAAGACGTCATCAAACAGGAATTTATTTACCTATAAGAACGCAATTAAATACAAGAAACTCCCTTTATTTTATTTTTTTATTTTAATAACATATAAAAGCCATTCATGATGACCCTGAAAATGAAAAAAATAATAAAACAAAAATTAAAAAGCAAAGTACAAAGCAGTCCAGTGCTTAAAAAAAATTTCCAGATCATTAATGACTATATTTAAATGAAAAATTAATGAATGAAAAATAAACAAAAATGAATTGAATTCTTCATTAATTGTTGAATTATTTAATTTTTATTTTTCATGATTGAGTTGAATGTCCATTTTTATAAAACTCATTGTTCATAAAATAAATAAAAAAAATATGCTAATCAGTGAATGGGGTAGAATGTCAAAATTTTATATTTTGAATTGTTTAAAAAAATTATGGAAATTTATTTGACCCTGAAGATGAATATTTTTAAAACGACCCCTCAAATGGTTTTTGAACTTTGAAAAAACTATAAAAAAGCTATCTTATTTAAGAGAAACTAAGTTTGTTTTTTGATTTAATTTTATCTCAATAATTAATCTGAAAAATTTTTCGCCCAGATTTTGCACTAACGTTTTTTTTTTTTCGGTTAGGACCTCGATGTTCAAGGACAGCATCCAACTTTCGTAGCAAAAAACAAGTTATTCTAGTTTATTTTATTTTAAAATGTTTATTTTTTTATTTATATAATTTTTTTTTTTAATGAAAATCAGCTCATCGTTAATTGCTATTATCACTTATGGAATTATTTCTATCTTTGGTTTAAATAAATTCAGTCTAAAACTGATTCACCGACTCGTTCATTGCGTTTTATGCCAAGTTTCATTATATTTATTCTTTAATATCACTGTTTTTTTTTTCTCAACTCAATCGTTTAAATTGGTGAATAATTTATTAACAATTAATTTGCGGGAGATAATAATTATCGACAGTAATATGTGGCTAACCATAATCATTGATTCTTATCGATTTTATAAATCTTCTATTGACGTCACACAAAAAATACGTTGATTGGCATTCTATTATTGTTGTCATTAATAATATTGTTGTCTGATATTTTCAATTATCGAGTAATAAGGAAAATTTTTTCAAATTTCAAACATAAAGAGAAGAGTATAGTTTTGATTTAAAAATTTTTTTTTAACTAAATGCTGAGAGTTTTTTGTTGACATATATTAATTTATTTTGGCTTTTAAATCGAATGCATCAAGAAAAAAATGGTCATTGATCTTTTTTTTTCAACAAAATTATTATATAATTACCATATTAAATAATTTTTTAAATATTATTTTTAGATTAATATATTTCAGCTCTTTTTTGTATTCGATCTTGGTTTCATTTTTTTTTCTTTTCACAAACCAGATCAACTGGCAAATGTTTTTTAATTTCACTGAATTTCAGTCGTAATAGTAAATAGAAAATTAAAAAAACTATCATGAAAACTTTAAAAAAGTAATGTCAATTTAACAATTAACTCTTCGTACACTTTACAATTGAAATATTATTCTTTATTATTTTATTTATACTCGTAAACTTATTTTACAGATTTAAAAAAATTCATAAATTTATAATTATTACCTGAGCTACCTGTACAAGCAGCAAAATAAAAAATTGTATCATTAAAAATTGCAGTAAAATTTGAAATGATTACAACGAATATATTCATAAATTATTTAAATTATTTTCACTACAATTATAACACGTGATTGACCATTTATGCACAAAATGCATTACCATCAATTTTTAAATATTCTTCTCTCCATTTCATACACACAAGTTGCAAAGTTGCAGATCAAATGACCTTGAATCAACATCCCAAGGTAAGTTACAATCGTGACTCGAGAATTTAATAAAAAATATAAAATAAAAAAAATAATTTAAAGTTGCTTCCTCAATAATTATTATACATTAATATTTAGATTGAAAAATTAAAAAAAATATAAAACTAATGCACAATATATATTTACGATACATTTATTTATTTAATTCAACTTTTAATAATATAATTTTCTTTTTTGCTTTGTATAATTGTAGCTCATGTACTTTGTAACCATAACACATAAATAATTTAAAATATAGTCTTGTTATTATTAAAACAATGAAAAACAAAACAAAAAAAATAACCGGTTTTTTATAAATATATTTTCAAACAAAATAACAATGCACTTATGAACTAACCATTTTAATCTTAATAATATTGATATAATTTTTTAAATTATCATTTCAAATAAATAAGTAAATTTTAATATTAAAAATTATATTTTTAAATAATAAAAATAAGTACATTTTCATGTTGAGGGTGTAATAAGGATAATTTAAATAATTTTCGATCAATTATTCTGTTTGCCTTGAATAAATAAAAAAAAATGTTGTTAAAAAAAATTTAATAACAAAATTTAATAACTATATATTAAACTAATTTTATAAAATTATTAAAAGCCCAAATTTATTATTATTATTTTTCATTTATTATGGATAAAAGTTTCGTAGAAAAAATGAATTTTTAAATTTTTTTTTCACAAGTGGGTGCATTGGTCAATGTTTATTGAATAAATAATAATAATAATGAATTAATTTATTTATTTATATATTGGTTGATTTATTTATATTATTTATTTAATTTTTTTGAGTGGTGGGAGGACTGTCGAATGACTGAAAGGGTATTTGGCGTGGGACTTTGTATCATTTTTTTGCAATACTACTGTCATACACATACTGAGACGATATAAGGCGGTGTTTCAAATGATGACAACCCAGTTGATAATCGAATTTCAAACAAATAAAATCACCAATTTTTTAAATTAAAAAAAAAATAAATTGTAATACAGACAACTGTTGTTAATAAAAATATTGAAAGTTATATAGAAAAAAAAATAAAGGTAAGAGTGATAAAAGTGTTGTTAATTTTTAAGTGACAAAAATATTTTTAAGATTTATTGAATTATTGATTGATGATAGTATCTAGTCAATGACAATAGTATATGTATAAAATAAAAAATAAAGGAATAAATATTGTGGTAATTATAGAACCTAAATTATAGAATTTTTTTTTTTTTTTTTTTCGTAATTGGCCAACAATTATCAGCGTTATCAAAGACCAGCTAAGCTATTTTGAATCATCAATTATTTATCATTACGTAAGATTAACATAAACATGTGGAAAAATATTTTTAAAAAAACAAGAAATAAAAGTGATAAATTACTGGTAATAATTTGTGGCATATAATTGACTTTATTAAAATTTAAAATTCAATCAAGTTTTGGATAAATTAAATTATTTTCAGATTGATAATTAATTTTATTTATTCTTTTGATAATGAATTGTATTTTTAATTTTTAAAATTTCCTTTTTCACATAAATTGATTAAACAATTTCTTTTGTTTTTTAAAATTAAACAGTAGAAAAAATAAATGACAAATATTGAGCAATTAATTATTACAAATACGCACTAAAATTAAATAAAAGAAATAAAGAAAAAAAAAAATAATAATATCAATAAAAATGTCATAATTTAAAAATGAAAAAGCCTTTATTAATTCTTGATTACAAATATTTTTTAAATATTATTATTTCTTGTTGCGTCATTTTTCATATACAGTCATTTGAGCATAATGGATTCATTTATTTTTATTTAAATAATATGGTAAAAAATAAATAAATAAATAAAACTGGATTCCAGCTAGTTCAGTTGGTCAGTGATGACCTTGGAGGAATTACATTCACCAGTGGCAAATCAAGCAGAAAAAACTTAAAAATTTTTAAAAAAAAATATAAATCAACAAAAAGGGCTGAGATAATTTTTTTTTTTTCTTTTTTAATAAAGCATAATAATTGTCGGTAGCCGGATTTAATAATAATTTTTTTTTTTATAAATATATTTCCACTCAGTTTCTTGAATTCAATTAAAAATTTTTTAATTTTATTTTTAATTATTTAAACAATTGAAACCGCAGATGAAGGCGTGGAATAGTCACGTTTTTAAAATAATTAAATATTTTAATAAATAAAAATTAATAATACAATGATATTTTTATTTTAATAAATTTTAATTTAAAAAATTTTCTTATAAATATTAATGATTTTTAGATGGCATCATTGGTGAGAAGAATAACTGATAATTATCGTGATTTAATGGACAATAAAAGTGATCCAAGAGTCAACAATTGGCCACTAATGGATGGACCACTTAAAACATTTTTAATATGTATTTTTTATGCATATTTTGTTAAAGTACTTGGACCAAAAATTATGGAAAATCGTAAACCATTTGGCCTAAGAAAAATTATGATTGTTTATAATTTATTTCAAGTTTTATTTTCATTGTGGTTATTTTATGAGGTAAATAATATAATTTATACTGCATTTAATTATTTAAAAATATTAATAATATTATTATTCAATAATAGAGCCTTGCTTCTGGTTGGTGGAATGATTATTCATTTAGATGTCAACCAATTGATTATTCAAACAGTCCAAAAGCAACGAGAATGGCTAATGGCTGTTGGTGGTATTTTATAAGTAAATTTACTGAATTTTTAGATACATTTTTCTTTGTATTGAGAAAAAAAAATAATCATATATCAACACTACATGTCATTCATCATGGAGTTATGCCAATGTCCACCTGGTTTGGTGTTAAGTTTACTCCAGGTAAATTAAATAATTTAATATGTTCAAGAAAGTTTTGAATAAACAAAACAATTTGATTATTTTTATTTATATTTTCAGGTGGTCATTCATCATTTTTTGGATTATTAAATACATTTGTGCATATTATTATGTATGGCTATTATCTTTTGGCAGCACTTGGACCAAAAGTACAGCCATATCTTTGGTGGAAAAAATATTTAACAACATTACAAATTTTACAATTTGTTGCTGTTATGATACACTCGTTTCAATTATTATTCATTGAATGTGATTATCCAAAAGCATTTGTATGGTGGATTGGTTTACATGCGATATTGTTTTTCTTTTTATTCAAAGATTTTTACATCAAGGCATATACTAAAAGAACCAATGCAAATGATAAAAATAATAGCGAAAAAATTAGCAAAAAACAGGACAATTATGTCAATGAAAAAATTAAAAATAATGGCTTTTATCAGAATGAGTACAAAATAACAACTGGATATATTTCTGATAATGGACTTAGAAATCGCGTCTTCATAGACAGATCAATGCAAGAATAATATTTTTTATTTTTTTTTTTGAAGAATCAAAAATGTGATTAGATATAATGTAAAGTAGTTTTTCTTTTTATTTAATTTTTTTTTCATTAAAATATGTTTACGTCAGTGTCGTAATCCAAATTCCAAAGATTTTATTTTTATTTTTTTTTTTTCTCTTTTTGTTTTTAGTATTGTTATTATTTTTATTTGCATTAATTTAATGTACAAGTATTTTGGTTCTAATCATTGAGCATAATTGAGTCAATTGAAGTTTAAAAAATTCGGAAATTTGATATTTTTTTAGTTGAATTGATTGACTTTTATTTTGCTTATGACTAGAATTTATTTTGTACCGATTGACGACTGATAGAGAATTTCTGCGTTAATATTAAATATAGCTTTCAAAAATATGTCAATGTTTAAAAAAAAAAAACAATTAAATGTGCAATTATTTTTTTCCTTTTATTGTATATATATATATAAGGTTTAATTTAATTTAATTTTTGTATAATTTTGCCATGGATTATTGATATTTTCAAATTGTCAAAATTTATCGTTATTATTTTGACTATTTTGTATAAAAAAAAATGATAAATAAAATAATGAAAATTTATAAATAATCTTTTTATTTATTAACATGTCAAATTAATTATGAAATTATTTTGAAAAACTCAATGCAAAAAAAAAAAACGATGAAAATAAAAAAAAATATTTATTGCTCATTACATATATTTTTTGTCAATGAGGGTATTTAAATTTCTCAGAAAAATAAGTTCGTTTTAAAGAGCAAAGAAAAACAATCTTACTCTTGAAAATTATTCATTCATAAAATTTGAATAAAATTAACATAAAACATTAAAAATTATTGTCAAATATCTATCATTGCAAAGTGGAATTTCCGATATTTTAGCAACCGACGAAGTATCGATTGTTGATCATACTATGGCTTCAAATATTTATCGATAATACAGCGATTTTATAAATAAAAAAAACATAAAAAAGTATACATAACACTTTAATAATAACAATTATAAATAATTGATAAACTTTTGATAAATTAAGATGAAGAAAATCCATGATAATTAAATTTGATCTTTAATTATGAATTAAATAAAATATTTATAATTTTTTTTTCCTAACTTGAATAAACTTTTTATTTAATAGATTTGTTTTTTCATATTATTAAATATAATTTGGCCCATTATACTCAATAGTGAAAGTGGCCATGAGATTTTCAAGTTGGGGGGTGAAAGTGTAAAAAAACACGCGGTAAAATGACGGAAGGCCATTCAAATACATTATTACATTATCAACACTAAAAAATGCATTGACCCACGTGTCATGTTAAATTTAAATTAATTTCAATCGATAAATAACACAAAGAATATTTTTTATTTTCAAAAAAAAAAAAAACATACTTATTCATGTACTATTGTGTTTCCTTTATTTGATAATTTTTTTTTCTTCAATTTTTACTTGAAATTTTATGAATAAATTGATAACAGAATCTCATGGAGTTCAGAGATTAGAAATGTCAACTTAACAAAATGACATTCTAAAAATTAAAATTAATTA
>JAPYYR010000300.1:0-46925 GCA_030523065.1 Aphidius colemani | reverse complement strand
AAAAAAAAAAAAAAAAAAAAAAAAAAAAAAAAAAAAAAAAAAAAAAAAAAAAAAAAAAAAAAAAAAAAAAAAAAAAAAAAAAAAAAAAAAAAGAAATTTCACGAATTTTAATAAAAATTACCAAAAATTATTATTTATTAATTTATTTATATTTTTTTTTCAATTTTTACTCTATGATACAACTCTATGATTAAAAAAAAAACAAGAAACAGAAAAATAAATAATTTGAATAATTAGTCAAAGAAAGAAATAAAATAGCTGCAAAAAAAAAGATAAAAAACAGGTAGTTTTTAATTATTTTTTTTTTGTTATTAATAAATAAAATTAAATACTAAAAATAATATTATAATAATAAAATAATATCAATAACATTAATATTACAAAAATACCGATGATAATATAATAGTTGTATTAATAATTGATAGTAGTAACATGAAAATAATATCTAATTAATTAAAATTAATATTAAGGTACTTAATTAAGGACAATCACCGAGTCACAATTACGTCCTGCGAATTAATCATCAATTGATTTCAGCGTCTACGCTCGATAAATATTGCAATTCAATTATAAATCAGATAATAACAAAAAAAAAAATTAAAAGGAAAAAATTAATATATATTTTTCTTTTTCCTTTTTTCTTTTTTTTTTTTTTCAAATATTTATAATCAAATTAATTATCAATCAAGTTGTGTGTATGTGTGTGTGTTTAATAGTAAAAATATAAATTTAAAATCGAAAAAAAATAAAATAAAAATCACTTGTATTATTTATTTTATTTTTTTCGTTTAAATAATCACAACAACAAAAAAAAAAAAAAAAGCTACCCTAACATAAACAATTTACATAATATAAATTTATTTATTTATTAAAAATAAATAATGTCATTAAATTGAAGTTGAAAATATAAATAATCATCGAGGCTTCATACCCAGACTATTTAAATCCTGTTGATAAGTCCAATTCACGTTAATATCGATTGTTGATCCATCATCAAGTTCATTCTAAAAATATTTTCATTCACATTGTGAAAAAATAAAATATAAAACAAAAAAAAATAATAAAATTTAATAAATAATATAACACATCAAACAAATCATCACAATCACATTAGAAAATTAGTCCCTACCAATTCTTTTATGTATTTGTTGATGTTTTATCAAATGAGCTTTTTGTCTGAATGATTTTCCACAAGATTCACATCTGAATGGCTTCTCTCCAGTATGAGTTCTAAGATGTACCTTGATATTGCTTTTATTTAAAAATTCACGTTTACAAATGGAACAACAATGAATTGGTTTTCCTTTGTTATTAGCAATACCAAGATTATTATCATTACCATATGACAATGATGATGTTGTTGAATTTTTTTTATTTGGTCCATGATTGTTGTTATTATTGTTGGTTGGTCTTGAACGTTTGCGTGGATTTGTTGGTGTTATAAATGATGAATGTAACATATGATCTGGGCTACATGAAGTTGATACTCTACCAGGTGGACTCACTGGTGGATATGGACTTGTTGATGATGGTGTTTCACCACAACTTGTATTTTGTATATTACCAGATTGTAATCTTGCTTGTAATAATGAACCATAATTACCAGTTTGTACAATATTTTGTAGTGTTTGATTTTGTAATTGTCCTTGATTTATTGAATGACCAGAATTATATATTTGTGAATATGATATTGGTGATGATGTTTCATGAGTTTTTTGTGTCCAATTATTATATTCATTATCCATATTCATATATTCAGTTACTTTATCTGGATTTGATTCGGGACAATTGTTATTATTATTATTATTAGCACTACCAACACTACCAACACCACCACCTGGTTGTGTTGTATCAACATAATCACAACCAATCATTTCAGCAATAGCACTAATATCAAAATCATCAGATAAATGATGTGGATGATGCTGTTGTTGTTGTTGTTGTTGTTGTGGATTTTTTTGATTACTTTGTGAACATGGTGTACTTGATGATACAACTGATGATTCATAGTATTCATGATTTGATGATGGTGTTGGTGATGCTGATGTTAATGATGTTCTTTGTCCAGATGATGCAATTGTATGATAATGATGACCAGATATACCATTTATATTTAAATGTCCAGTATAACCAGTAAATGGTGGTAATGGTTTAAAATCAGTTAATACTGAACCAGGGGGTACACCAATTGGTCCATCTATTAATAACGAATCCCAATTTTCTGGCATACTACCTGGGCTATTCCATAACATATCACCACTAACAACTTCACCATTAACTGTTAAACCATTACCTTGACTACTGTGTGCTGGTTCAATGCCAACATTACCACCACCACCACCACTACTTGATGATAAATGATTACCATTTATATTTATTTGTAATTCATATTTCATATCAATACCAATATCAGACGTTGGTGATACAACAACACTATCTGTTGTTATTTTATTATCTTGTGTTGTACGACAATTATTATTATTGGTGTTGTTATTGTTGTTGTTGTTGTTGTTGTTGTTATTATTTTTATTAACACTTGTTGTTATAATATCATATGATGTTGCAACAAGTTCATCATCAAGTGTTTCTAATACATTACTACAGGGTGAATTAACACCCATTGAATATGCAACTTTCATATGATTATTTGTATCTTGATGATTCAATTGATCACTACAAATATCTGTTTGTTCAACTTCACTTGTATACTCAATTTTCATATGTCTTATATTATTATTATCAATTTGTTCACAGCTATTTTCATCAATTTGACTTGTTGTTATTTTTGATGGTGATAATAATGTTGTTAATAATGATGATGAATAAACAGAGGCTCTTTTATCATTACAATTATTATTATCTTGATTATTATTATTATTATTTTCTGTTTTTATTTGACTATGAAATGTTGATAATATTGCTGATAATGAGTCTGATGATGACGATGGTGATACTGTCGTACTACCAGTTGAATTTCTATTATATGAATTTGTTGTTAATTGTACTGGTGATGTTGATGTTGTTGAATAATTTGGTGTTGATGATAATAATGCTGATAGTACTGTTGCATTTGTTGATTCAATAATTCTTTGTTGTTCTAATTTAATTGTCGTTGTTGTTGATGTCGTTGATGACGATGACGTTGAAGACGATGAAGATGACGATAATAATGATGCTAGTATATTATCATTTATATTTGTTTTAATATCTGTACATCTTGTTAGTGAATCAACATGACAATAATTTGGTGATGAGGTGGACGGACTTGTCACTGATGCAACACTATATGGTGATGTTAAATTTCTATTTGTTTGTTGATGATCGTTGTTATTATTATTGCTGTTGTTTTGATTATTTTCGTTGTTATTAGTATCGTTGTTGTTGTTGTTGTTGTGATTGTTGTTGTTGCTATTATTACTATTACTATTATTATTATTGTTGAGATGTTGATATGTATTTTGATGTGATGATGATAATGGTTGCAAATATGCACTGTTATTTCCTGGAGGTCCCTCGTCTATCCTTGGTGGTCCTGGTGTTGAGACCGATTGGAAGAGGGGACCAGGATTCCACCAGGGATCCACTCACAATAAATTCCTTCTTTTATAAAAAATATTTATCAAAATTTATATCAAACAGTCATAAAATAATTTATCATTACATTTTCTTTTTTTTTTTTTTTTTTATTATTAATTATTATATTTATTGGCGTGAATAATTTTCGTAATATTTTCTACAGTGAGTATATAGATCTCACTTGACTCTGCTCGCGGTGTTATAAGAAATAAAAAAAACAAGACTCTCAAGCTAACTGGGTTAGTGGCACAGCATCAAAACGAACGAGTGTACACGAAGCACACCTTGTTTGACCAAATTCACATATTTTTTTTTCATACATTTTTTTTTATTTGTTAGCTTCATGTAACTATTGCTATATTATCAACAATTAATTACGTTATATATTTATTTTTATAAAAAATTCCATAAAGCTTTCAAGTAAAGAAAAGAACATGGGAAAATTTTTATCATGAAAAACCACAGGATCCGGATGTGGATAATTTTGAAAAAAATATTACATTCGAATTTTTTTTTGTTATTTAATTTTATATAACAAATAAAATTATAAGAGTTTTCGAAACTGTCCTTGTCCGGGTTACAGAACCGTCCTTGTTGAAGGACCAAGCTGTAATGTGCTTACTTTGTGGTTTTTGTTGTAAAGGTATGTCGGTGGGGATCATCGTGCCATGACGTTGTTACAGTTATTCTTGGCGTCGAATTATAATATATATATTAATATTAAATATTGAATAAACAGTAGGTAAATTATTATCAAAATAAAAGACTACTTTGTCTTTGTTTTTTTTTATTTTTTAACATTTATTTGTCTCTGTTCTATTGGGCTACTTATCAATGAGATCAAATCAATTCAAGCAAATTTGCGACATTGAAAATTATTTTATTTATTTATTCATTTTTACTTTTATCAATATTTCAAATCATGTTTAACCGGATTTTTTTTATATACAAATTTTTCATCATGGTTTATCAATCAAATGATACAACAATGATATTTTTAAATAATTTATTAATAAATAATAATATTAATTGATTATTATTTTTCAAATAAATAAAATATATATTTTCATTTTATTTTTTTAAAATTATAATTAATACTGATAAGTATTTCTTAATTAAAAATTATAAAAAACATATAAAAATTAATAATTCTTCAACTCTGATAATATCGTTAAGATGAAACTTTTTTTTTTTTTCTTCATAAATATTAAAAATAGTTATAAATTGTACATCCGTATTGGCTGAGTCTTGAAAGATTTTCTACCAGGTATCTGTATATATACGCGATCCACTCGTGCGGTCGACCTACTTCCGCCAGAGGAAAGTGACTCAGCATTCCATCAAGCAATGTACACCAGAGATACCGCTGAATTAAAAACTATTAAATCCGGATGTGTATAGTGCTTTTTTTTTTCAAAAAATATATTTAATATATACAAAAATTAATAAAATTTAAAAATAACAATGTCATATGTATGACTTGAACCCACGTGCGTGTGTTTGATCTGGTTTTTGGTCATTCAGACGTGCAATGACGCAGGTAAGCATAGGGAGAATTGGCAGTCCGTAATAAGTAGAACAAAGTACCGTTAGTCAGACAACAGATAGCAAGACTCCGCCTCCTTTTTTTACCTCCCATGCTTATTTAATTTTTTTTAACTACCACCACCAACATCAACTCTTTATTACTCTCCTACCTTTTTATCATCATCATCATCATCATCATCCGTCAATATATATTATTGTTGTCATTCTTTTTTATATAAAAAATTTTTTATTTTTGTCTATACATTTTGTTTAGCGCGTAAGCCAACATTTTGCTTTCCATTTCACTGTGAAAAATAGCGCGTGCGAATCAACGTCTACCCCACCGACCTACTTAGTACATATTTTGCAGACATGCCATCATCATCATCACCATCATCAACAATCAACTACCCTTCTTTTTTTTTTTTTTTCAAATGGACTATGATGTATAATTTTTTTTATTTTTTATACTTTTTGTGCTGATGGTGACCAGCTGGTCAATTGACTTGTATAAGCAGAGAAATTTATTTGAAACTAGTAAAATATAATAAAATAATTTATTGTTGATAATATCGCAAGTCATTGTCGTTTATTAATTTTAATAGTTTATGATGTACACTTTCGAAGTCATTATTGTCATCGGAAAAATTAGTTATTTTAAATTATCGAGATTATAAAGAGAAAAATAGGCTGAATTTGTTTTTTTTTATTTCAATGGGTTGTTGTAGTTATGCCGGTTGAATTAGAGTGAGGGTGTTATCTGTATCGGATAAAATAGCGGTATTAAAATCTAGTTGAATAAATATATTTACTAAAAAATAAGTAAGGGTATTTGAAGTTAAATGTGCGGGCTTGTGTTAAATTCTTTTGAGCCGAGAAATTATTTTTTTCTATCAATTTTTGAACGGAGAGAAGTGAGTTCAATGCAAAGAAATTTGCATAGGCGAGATACTTAGCGGTGATGTTAATGTTGGTTCAATTTTTATGATAAATTATTAATTATTTAAATTAAAATAATAATCGTGGATAATTATGAGAGCTTGTATTTGTTTAAATGAAAAAAAAAAAACGAAATGTATTTAACAAGTAGAACGAAAATTTGATGGATTCAAATTTTTATTATTTTTGTTCTCATAGTAAAGGAAAAGCCTTGAAATATCTAACGGTAAAATTAGCCACTGTAATATGTTAATAAATTTATTGGTCGTATGAACAATGTATGGGCTATTCATGAAATTCGTTGCACGTAATATATGTTGTCTATTATTTTGTGATTCAAATCATTCATTGGTGAATAAATACAATTATTCTTTATGTATTTTATTTTTTTTTTCAATTTTATTATCTTTTCAACTATTCAATAATTATTTTTGGATAATAAAAGAAATACATTGTCAATAGAAAATATAATTTATCAAATGTTTAAATTATTTATTTAAAATTTAATTTTTACATTAAATTTAAAATTCAACTTCTGTGTTATTCAAAATTTTGGAAATTTCACTTTTATCTATAATTTTAAATTTAATAGTATTTTTATGTTAATTAAATACGAAATTATTATAATTATTTAAAAGTTTTTCTATTTGTTCTATTTTTTGGTAATATTGATTTAAATGAAATATTAAAACTACATTTATGCAAAAATTTTACACTGACAATATTCTTATCACTGATACAAGCAAAATCCGTTAATAAAACTTTAGTATTGAGTTCCGCATGTGGGTACAAATGTCCTCCTTTTACATCAACATAATAAAACACTCATATAAAAACTATCACCATCAATAAATTTTAATTTCACCTAAAAACATTTTTATACATGAATAATTAATATCCCATATAAACTCCAATTAAATAAATAAATAAACAACCAATAAAAAATATACATATATACACCAACCAGTGACAACAATATTTCTTTTTTTTTTTTTAATTTTACCTACTTTTTTTTATATTTTTAAATAAACACGACCGCGAAAGAGAGAAAATAAAAATACTTGCTCACCGGAGAAAGTGCGAGGCAAAGGTCACAAACTCTTTGTGGGTGCCGAGAAAAATTATAAAAAGAAAAAAAGTTATAAAAATCATTAAACCATTAAGAATAAAAATTTAATAACAAACTTAAAATAATTGTAAAAAAAAATATTAATTAATAATAAATTCATCAACTATCATTATCATTACCAAAAAAGAAAAACTACTAATTTCCTGAGATAAAAATTTATATGAAAAATCATTTGACTAATGTTATTATTTATAAAACAATAACATATCTGAAGAATATAAAAAATTAAAATAAAAAAATACCTGTAATAGATAAAATTTATAATTATAATAATGAAAATTAACAGGAAGAAAAAAAATATATAAATAAATAAAACAAAGACACATAAAAAAGCGATAGAATAGAAATATTGACAAAAGTAATTTAAAAAAAAAAGCCAGTTTAAATGATGGTGGTATGTTGTACTGTTTAACCAATGTCTGACGATGATTATGATGATGATAATAATAATAATAATAATTTCAAAAGTGGTACTTTGACTCAGCTAAACTCAATAGTTTATTTATATATTTATTTGTATCTATAGATTATACTTGCGGAACTGACGAGTCGGAAGCCTCTCCGCTCTTTCCCTTGTCACCTTTTTTTTTTTTATTATTTTTTTTCCATCATCATCATCGTCATCGTCATTATTATCATCATCCCACCAACATCAACCAGCAACACCGGTTAATGTGGTACACTGACCTACTCTCAAAGCACAAGTCGAGTCGTGGTACAACTCCAGGACACAGAATACACGACTTCCATCACTATTGCCTTCTATCTCCTCGTTAAAAAAAACCCCCTTTAATACCCCCCTTTCACCGTCAAACTTGTACACATTTTATTCGACATTCAGCAAGTCAAGTAGGGGAATACCAATTCGATATTATCCATAGTCAATTTCCTTTAACGTATATATACATTGTTCATTCACCTCCTTCCTCATTGTTTTTATTCTAATAAATTTATTTTTTTTTTCTACATATAACTATTTATTTGTTATAAAAAAATAGTTTTTCATTTTTTGATATTGTAAATATATCAATTGATAAATTAATATTTGAAAAATAAATTGTAGAAAAAATTTAAACGTTCTTTTTTTCTATTTGAAATTTATTATTATTTTGTTTTAATTATTATAAATATTTTTATATTTTAATAGCAACAATATAATCCTCTATTTTTTAACTTTAATTTTTAGCATTATTTTATGTTACCTTCCACTTGTCGATGAAATTTTCATGATGGAAGGGGTGTTACTACGCGCAAGGAGAAATTTCACCTCATAGTCCTCGTGACTTAAGTCTTTCTTTCTTTTTATTATTATTATTTTTTTATAATGTCAGTCGTTTTTTTTTTACGTTAAATGCGTCCTCGTTTGTATTGAGACACTTGTGTCTTGATAATTTATAGGGAAATGATTGAATTTGATAATTGAAAATAGAGGAATTTTGGGTGATAGTTAAGAGGATTGTTTGGGAAATTATTATTAAAACGGATTTATAGTATTTTATTTGGGTTAGTAAGGATCCTCTTTATGACTCGGTCAGTCAAGTATCCGTTACAAGTTGATACTCGTTGCTTGGAATCATTGGTTTATATTCACGGTCCTACTGACATCGTTTCACCGTCTTACTTGATATATTTATTATTTTTTTCATTTAAAAATTTTATAATAGCTTGGGTTATTTATTGCCCAACTGGAAAAACCATTTTTAATGACATTCAAAATTATACATTGCTCATATACAACAATGTTTTGTACAATTAACATTAATTTATTTCTTTTAATTTTTAAAATATACTTACATATGAGCAGCGTGGTATCCAGAGTGGTGTTGTTGCCCGTGGGACCTCCGCAAATTTTATCCACTGAACGAGACACTGTCCCGATCAATTATTATTAAATGATAATAACAATTTTTTTTTTTGTTTATTAAATAGTAATTAGGACAATATTTGTCAACACTTGAAAATAAAATTCACAGTGAAATATTTAATAAATTACGTTTAGAAATTAAATCACTTTCAGTCTGAGTCAGTCCACAAATAAGTCCACTTAATAATTATTAATTCAAATAAATTAATAAATTAATTTAGTTAAAATCAGGATGATTGTGTTGAATATTTAGGCACTGTCATTAGTGTCCAGTGCCTTCTCATTAACCACCTCGATATCATCAAATTAATTTTCTGAAAATTATTCAATGCAATAATCCTCGTCATTCAAATGCGCAATTAACACTTGAAATATAAAAACAAAATAATTCACTTTTACACTTGTTTTGATAATTATTTCACTTAATTATTTATTTTATTTTATTTTTTTTTTTTGGCAGTCAAAAATACCACTGAACCGCCGGAAAACGAATGAACTTTTAATTCAAATATATTTACTCGTTTTAACGTAACACTTTTTCCACTTCCTCACTAATTTTTGCTCTTTTAATTTTTTTCAAAAAAAAAATTCTTTATTTTTATCAATTTTTTATTTTACAATTGACAGCACAATGATAATATTGGTATTTATAATTTGAAAAAGCTAATCTAATAATAATTTAACAAAGTAAATTTCTATACTTTTTATTGATAAATTTTTAAAATATAATATAAATAAATACAATATTAAAAAAATAATTACACCTTATTTATTGTCAGATAAAATTACTAATATTAGTAGTAAAATATATGAAAATAATGTAAAAAATGAAAATTTAGTAATAAGAAGAAGAAGAAGTTAACTGGATGGCCTGTGGGCCCTTACTGCGTTGAGGGGGCCTTACGAGGCACACGAAAGATATTCCTCTACCTCAACCAGTCACGTCAACACTTCAATGCACACAGGTATAACAAACCCCTCCTCGTTGTTATTCCCTCTCTGATATTTTTCCCAGCACTTCTCTCTAACGTTCTACCTGTGCTTTATATTACCTATGTTACTGCTCCAAAGTTGCAAACACATTGGAGTAGGAAAGAACAAACCAACACCATTGACTCGGTCCACCTTATTTTTTTTTCTTCTATTTCCTATAAAAGTACTTTTAATGTCTATTGTCTTGCTTCTTTTACATTTGACATGTCTGTACTTTTAAAAGCTCCCGTTGATATTTAATTCTTTTTCAAATAGATTAACTTGTTTTTTGAAATTTTAATTATTAATTTTTAGAGATTTTAATGCCATCTTTAAAACCCTTAAGCCATTACCATTATTTTATAACTTTTTAATCAAATTAAATTTAAAAATGTATTTTTTATAAATTAATTTAGATAATGACAATAACTTTGTAAAGTTAAATTGTAAAAATTGAAGCTGCAACTTATAAATTTTATCTTATATTCAACAAGAAGGTGTTTATTTAATTATTTTTAATTTTTCTATATTAATCAATTTATTTTATTTTTTATTTAAAAAAAAATTAATGAATTACGCCAGTTTCATGTGTGTTATAAGTCTTCCGGCACAAGTGTTTGCCTTATTGAATTTAATTAGCAATTTCGTAATTTTGTTATGGTTACCTTTGCATGTATGTATTCAATTGCGATCCTCATCGGTTAATTATAATTACGCATTGAGTTGAATTTTGTTGGCTGACTTTTGCCATCAAATTTTACAACAGCCATATATAATAATAGAAAAAAAATCATAATATAATTATTAACATTTTTTTTTGTTCTTAATGGATTAAGGGATTCATGTCTACATCTACAATTTTTGTACGCTTTCAGCACATACCTCGTCATGGTATTTTATCACGTAGTTTTTTTTTTTTTTTTTTTTTTTTTTTTCATAACACGCGTTACATTTTTTTTTCTAACACTAACAATACTATAATTAAATTCCACTGACATTTAAGGAACCAATAAGGTTAAAACAAAAAAAAAGAAAATGATTGTTATAATTTTTTATTTACATAGAAAAAGCTTCTTTAAAGCTCGCAAAAAATCAAAGAAGACAAATAAAACTGTAAAAAAATATTATAACTGTCAGCTGTGAAAATGAAAAACTCGACGAAATTTATACAAAAAGTCGTTGACATCTACTTAATACTAAAAACATCTGTCAAAAGAATACTAGGAGTTTATTTTTTATTTTATTTTTCTTTTTCGGAGTTAAGTAACTTTGAAAGGAACCGATATGAAAAAAATTCTTAGAAGATTTTCATAAAGAATATTATATTAAAAAAAAAAAAAAAAAAAAAAAAAAAAAAAAAAAAAAAAAAAAAAAAAAAAGCAAATTATGCAGGTTATAAAGTTGACCGTTCTCATTGTATCCCAACTGGTTATAGGACTTTGTAATTTTTTTATTTTATTTTCTTCGGGTGATACAACATGCATTTGTGCAAATTTGATGTTTTTTTTTTCTTTTTACGACTTAAATTTTCATGCAGCTATTTTGTAAAAACTGAGTTACAGCAGTGTTGAAGGGCAATGGACAATGAAGGGAAAATTTGAAGGGTCACGCATCAATATGTCAGAAAACACAAATGTGTTTTGACAAGACCCACTGTTGAGTCACATCGAAGATTTATTGAATAAAAAAAGTAAAAAATAAAAAAAAAAATTCGTTTATTATATATTTGGCTGCTAGTTTTTGTGAGCGAATTTTCGTTTTGTAATTTCAATTTTTGCCCTTGGAGCTTCTGAAAGAGAAAAAAAATATAAAATCTTGGGTTTTCCCTAGGGAACAGATGTTACTTGCGTGAACGACTAAGTGGGATTAAAAATTAATCTTTCATTTTCAAATTTTCGAAGAAAATTAATAACACATATGAAAAAATGAAAATGAATATTATAACTTCATGAAATGAATCATTAAAAGTTTTAGAATAATATTATTTACGTATTGTACGTTAAATTCAACGAACAAATTAATATTTTACAACTTTTAATATCAAGAAATAAATAAGATTGATTTTTCCTTGACCCAGGAAATAAGGACAACATCAGGATTTCATTTTCTTCCATTAGGATACCTTCAAAATACCTCTCAACTTATCATTGCCAATTCCATGTGAATGTTGTTACATCCTTTTAAATAACCTGAAATAGTTGAGAAAGAAAAATACCTTCTTTCTACCTTCAAAAATAAAACACACGTAAAACACATGTTATAGCTTTACGTCTTGATTTTGTATATCTAAAATATTTATCTATTGTCGTTTAAGAAAAAAAAATTGGTAGGGAACCCTTACAAAACAAACACATGGTTCTGTAAGATTACATAACTTTTAAATTTGTTAAACTTGAAAATTTACAACTTATTTTGAAGGACACAATTTAATTTATCAACATGTCCTTCAAATATGCATGTCAAAATTTGTCCTTCTTTTATTTTCAATAGAAAATAGTAAATAAAATAAAAAATAACTCAGTCACTATACTTTGAAAATGTTAACAAATAAAGGATCTATATTTTACCTATTGCCCAGGATAAAAAAACGAAATTAAATTTTTTTAAATCATATTTACTGAGAGTTATCAGTGTTATTTGAATTTAAAAAAAAAAAAAACAGACATCATGAGGGTCAAACTGTTTGAATACTTTCAAGAATAATCCATCCTTGTTGAAAAAAAATAATAATAAAACAAATAATTGAGTATTTTTAATGTTTCAACTTCAAGGTGTTGGTTATAAAATCATTAAATTTTTATTCTGCTATTATTACTGAGGACACTCGTTAATTTTAGTTCGTAGAATAATATCTTGACGTTAATTTTTAGTCTTGTTATAACAACAATTGTCAATAATGTTTTAAAACTATTTTAAATAACAATTTTTTTCAAACTATTGTTGCAGATGATGGATGAATTTTGATAAGACTAGTTAACCATATCAACGCAAGTTGCAGAGCTTCTAACGTCTGCTCCAATTTAACAAAGTGAGTTTTTTCATAATTTTTTATCTAATTCAATTTTGAGATTGTTTAAATAATGTCAAATGTATGGGTAATTATATTTTTAGTATTTTATAAATCTTTCCTACCGACACAATTTATGTTATTCCATCAAAACCACGTCTTCTAGGATTTATCGAAATAGTAAAAAACCATGTCCATGAAAAATCACAAAACTGCAGGCTTAATTTTAAGAAATAAATTGTCAAAAATAATTTAAACTCGTTTTTTTTTATTATTTATTTATTTAAGCACACAAAAAAATAAGTACAAAGCCAATTTTATTTGGTAAATCAATTTCAAATTCAAACGGAACGATTGTTGATAAAAAACAGAGAAAATTCATGTGTTTTCTTTTGAAGATTCTATTTGAAAAAAAAAACACAAACATACAATAAAGAAAATCAAAATAAAAGCCGACATTATATGTTGTGTGTCTGATAGGTCCAACGAACCCGGTAGTGAATTTGGTACGTTGTGTGTGTCTTATCCAACCATCCCAATGAAAAGCAACAATTATCTTCAACCGATGCGTATCCAACTGCCACTATATTTTGCTTGATAGATTTTTTTTTTTTTTGCACTTCGTCTGTATTTTTTTTCAGTGCATGTGTGTGTTCCACTGCAAGTGAAAAATAAGCGGAACGTAAATATTGAATAGTCGCAATTCTATACCGAACTGAATTTTTTTTTTCTTCCTTTTTTTGAAACAAGTGTTGAAAATATTTGGACGCTAAAAAATTCGTCACTTCGATACGCTGGAGAAACCTACTGTGTAGCCAATTTTTAGAAGCATTTTCATGTTGGTTACATATTTTTATTTTATTTCAAAGGATTTTTTGTTTTCTTTATTTTTTTTTTCTATGAATTTGCGGTTTTTTTTATATAAAAAGGTTTTTTGTTTTTTTATTTTTAAAGTCATTGAAAATTACTTTAGTTGAAAATTATTTAGTTCAAATAATTGCCTATGCTTTTTTTTTTTTTAATTACATAAAATTGTTGACTTGAATTTTTCTTATTATATAAATATAATAAAGATATTTATTTATTTCAAAGTTATCTCTATAATTTAACAGTACATTTTCTATTATAACAAGATCGTGTAAAAAAGTTTTATGAAAATTTAAAATACATCCCTGGTAGAATTCGGTGTCGATTTTTGACTGATCGACATACATTCGATGTCAAATCGACATCCTTCGCCCGAAACCGAGCTCAATCGAAATATTAAATGAAAATTACATCTATATGAGTACATTGATAGATTTATACCAAGAAAATGTCTTTTATTTCTCCAATTTTTCATCGTGTGTGCGGCCAGATATTGACTTCCGACAATTTACGAATTTATTGGCATGACGAAATGTTCACCACAGGTTTCCACCGTAGTTAACAAAAACAGCCGAAAAATAAGAGCCCACCGGAGACGTTGGTCCTGCGGGCTTCATGGAAAATTTGAGAAAAAATTAAATGAGCACAGGTAGCACACAGATATTTCTATAACACAATGTAGAGCTAAGAAAAAGGTAAAATTATACGAAAAAAAAAAGCCAAAATGTGTTTACAGCATTTGAGATAAAAGATATTGTAAACTCGTTCGAGTAAAAAAGATAAAAATTAAATCAAATAACATATTTATGGCAAACACTGGCTCCATTTGTCTACTTATAGAAGAACCCATTTGAAGGTTGATGGTAGTTTGAGAAATGTCTTTTTAGCTCCTTCTTATTTATACTCTATTTTTCAACCAGACACATATTTCTATATAGACTTGTATCTGCCAAATAATTGACAATAGATTTTTTTTCGTAGACTGTGGGCGACGATGTGGCCACTGAGGGCTTCCTTTTTTTTTATTTTATTTTTTTGAACCATCAATACGGTCACACCAACAATTTTTTTTCTATGTCTTGCAACTATGCACCTTGTTGATTTAAATTTTTCGAGTTACATTCTCGTGACCCTTCGAAGTCCTACTGTGATTTCTATGGTTTTTTTTTTTTAAGTTTGTACCAAGGTCAGTTACTTTTTTCCTGGTGGTCGAGGACATAAAAATCAAATTTTTTTTTTTTTTTAAAGATGATAACAAAGCATCATTTTAAGACATACATTTTTTTTTTTTTTTTGGTTTTTAATTTTTGTGGATCTTTTTGTTGAAAAAGGAAAATTTTCTAACGATATGGTGAATTAGTGTTGTATGTGCATTAGGTATGACAAAGATTTTGATGTTTCAACAAAATATAAAGTCGTAAAAATAAAAAGCAAAAAAATTACGTGACTAATATTTTGGGTGTAATATTTTCGGCATAGTATTTGCTGGTCAAAATGGTTCGAAGGGTCCATGTCCAAAAGTATAGCCTTGTAGAAAATTTACCTTACCATAATAATATCGACAAGTAAAAAATAAATGAATTGCAAATTTATCCCAGATTTATAATAATAAATTGAATAGATAAATAAAATAAATGAACATTTAATAAGCAGAGCTTGAAAGATGAAATTTTGAAATAAATAAATTTTCAATTTATCCAAGATGCATGATAACAGTTGATTTAAAAATATTAAATAAATTTTTTAAATGAAATTTTTATTTATTTATTATGCTGATATTATACTGTTATCATAATTTTTGACAAATTTTAAATTTTCATAATATCATTATGTCGTTATCATGTTCCTATGCTTCAATTACCTTTATAATGATAAATTTCCATTTTAAAAATACCTAATGTTCTTGTTGCTAATTAATGCTGATTACAGGCTACTTTGAGCATAATAATTTAATTGTGATACTGTATGGAATAATGCGAAAAAATAAAATAATTGTAAAAGCATATTGAATAATGTCTATTTTTGGTTGAATTTCTCAATATAAGTTCTTGTTGGTTTTTTTCATTTATATTTATTTATTTATTTGTCATTAAATAGTATCGCGATCAGTGTCGGTGCAATGGAATCCGGGAAACCGGTGTTGAATAGAGAAAAATAAACAAGTTGTCTTAATTGGAAAAAGTTAGATTGCGAGTGTTGTATACATCACGTTGTGTGATCGGCCTTGCCAAGGCCTTTTTAACTCTTCCCGCCTTTCCCCGAGACAACACAACATATACAGAATATGAAGAAAAATTTTTTAAAAAAATTAAAAAATAAAAAACATTAAAGAAAATAAATAAAACTTATTACTTGGTCTCTGACTTTACCAACTATGTGTACTCATACATTTCATACAAATAAATAACAAAAAAATATTAACAAACATCATTATGAAATTCAAACATATAAATATATTTTCAATCCAGCAGATGAGTAATCAATAGTTAAATATTAATATAGCACATCAAATGAAATTACAAAAAAGATATTAAATCATTAAAAAAAAGAAAAAACCTTAATTAATTCATCAAATATATTATTGAAAATAAAAGAAAATTGGTTTTTTACCGTAACCGAATATTTTTCATAACCCAACTTGAGAATTTTTTGTTTTTTATGTTTAATTAATTACCCAATAATTAAAATTAAATTTATAAATAAATTAAATTCATATACTGACCTAGAAAAAATTTTTATTTATATTATTTTTTGTATTTTAAAAAATTTTAAATCCGATAAATTAAAAAAATTAAAATCAACGAATTAACATATTACAAGTTAAATAAAATAAATAATTGTAAAATTACAATTGTTTTTCATTGCAATGGGTATTTAAAAATATAATAATATACAAAATCACGAACATAGCACATGGATATTTAATGTAATAGGGATTTTTATCAAGACCAACGTGCGAGAATTGCGAAAAAATTCACTTGGCGTGACAGTAAATCCGTTACACACTCGTGAGCATCGTTCGTTATGTAAAAGTATGTACACTTCTTGCTCAGTACCAAGCATTCAAAAATAATTGGATTTAAATTTAGCAATACAATTTTAACCACCAAACAATAATAAAAATATTATAAACAAAAAAAAATCCAATACAAAAACAAACCAATAACCAATGAAATTTTTAAAAATTTAAAAAACTCGACTTTTTTTGAAAACGTACATTTCATTCACCTGTTTCAATGGAAAAAAGAAAAAAAAAATTTCTAATTATAAAAAAAGGCACCGCTATACTAAATATATATATTTTATAAAAAATTTATCATAAAATTTATTGAATTTTTCGTGTAGACGACTATAGTTCCTCTGCGAGTTGAGGAAGTCACGGTTGTCCCTCGTAAAAGTAGAATCATGAAAATAAAAATGAGGACATACCAATACCACCAAACTAAAAATAAACACTACGAAATATTTAAATACATTAATAGTTAATAAAAAAAAAAATATTAATGGTCCTTTACGAAAAAAGAAAGATCATATTTTGAATGAGCCGAAAAAATCTCTATTTTTTTATTTTTTTTTTCATTATTGAAATTATTATTAATATTATCTTGAATCAATTAATCAATATATATATTTAATGAAAATTTTTCTTATTTTTAAATAATCATATCAATTTATTAATAAAAGTATATCTTTTAATAAATTTTTTTTCTTCTTAACACAAAAGATCCTTTTTCACGTTTTGCGCTATTTAGCATCCGGCTCGAAATCAAGAGTGGGTCGTGATAAATTAAAAAAAAATAAAAAAAATAATATATAAAATAAAAACTATTGTGTATAAATAACTGTAATACAGTTACAAGTTTTTGGTTTCGGATGAACCGGCATTTCTTGCCGGATGAAATAAAAGTCGAGCAAGAAATTTAACCAAGCATGTATAGACTCGTTGAATCGTTTTGTTTCTCATCTCTTTATTTTTTATTTTTTATATTCTTTTTATCCTTACAGTTGTCGTCTTTTCTATATTACCATGGTTAGTATATATATATATATATATATAAAATATATTGTACAACTAGACTTGGTGGTTTTGTCCTGCTTAACAAGTGGGCCAATTGAGATTGAGAGTAAGACCTATTAAGACATTTTCAAGTTACGAACGTGCCAGCAAACACGTATCAGCTAAAATATTATTTTTTATTTATTTATTATTATCAGTTTTTTAATACTTAATTATGTATATATCATCGCATTAAAACTAAAGAGGCATAAGTTTTAAAAAATATGTAATTTAATTTTTTTTTTTTTGCCACACAAATTGTTGATTTTTATATTTAAATAAAATCAAGTTAAATAACATCTTATTTATTTCTTTTTACATTTTTTATGATAAATTTTTAGTGTTAAATATTGTGTAAAAATTAGATGTATTTATTTGTAAAGAAAAAAAAAAAAAAAACATTTCAAAATTGGCACTTATGCTTCTTTGTTTCTGATGACATGATATGTATATGATGGAATTTTTTCATGATGATCATTTTAGTCTACATCATAACTGTGTAATTTATCATGTCAAATATGCCGTTAGGTCCACACCAAATGGTAGCTTTTTTTGTTATTTTCTAAATTATAATTTTTTATATTCGTCTGGTATATCTTGATGAATCAATGAGACCGTAACCAAGTGGCAAGACGTACTCCAATATTCAATGATCCAATCGACTCTTTAAAATTTCACTATTTTCAATTTTTATTTATTCGTTTTTTATTCATACATACACATTTTATATTCAATTTTATTTAAAAAAAAAAAAAACTTTCAATTTATTTAGACTATAATTTGGCCTTTTTTTTTTACATATATATTTTTTTTTAAGTCTTATTATATTTTATATATAACGTATGTTATTTCTTGGAATTATTTAAACAGCCAAAGATAAAAGAAAAAAGCATTTTTTTAAAACATGCATGACCACCAGTTTGTCCCGGACTACCTCAAATTTTATAACGGTAAATCGGTATTCTCATCGTGCAAGGCAACTGCAACCTTAAAAAATACATACTAAATATACTAAAAAATACAATCACATGATTAAAATAATAATATCATAATATCTCTATATTATCAATCAAAAAAATTCAATTCTAAATCAATTTTTCATGATTTATTTTAATTGAGAAAAAAATTATAAACATTTTTCAACATAACAAAGTCAATATTTTTCTATTAATTTTTCATTGGATAATAAAATCAACTAATTTGATTTAAAATTGAAAGAAAAAATTGTTAATGCGATTATAAATAATAGCTGATATATAGTAGATAATATTTAAAAAAAAAAATTGAGGATGATGGTGTTATATATTTTATGGTCATTAAGGCATAACGTGCCTTGTGAGTAAAGAGTATCTCAGAGGAGTAGAGACGAGTCCGGAGGGAATAAGAAAACGAGCAACCAACCAACGAACCAACAAACCAACCAACCAACTAACCAACATGGGTTAGTGGGTCAGTGGCACAAGTCGAGTCACAATATACACTCGTTTATTATTGTTGTATATTAAATACATGTACTCTTTCAGTATGTCCTCCTCATTTACTCTTTCACCTCAACTCTTTTCTTCTCTTACATATTTTTTTTATTATTTTTTTTCCTGTGACTTTGTCTCTTTTTGCGTCCGGCAATATGTATACATTGCAGATCGTGACGACCATTGTTCTTGAACTTGTACGTGAATATGTACACCGGCAGCCTTTGCCATTTGCTTAGATGTATTTTCATTTAAAATATATATTATTTTAACAAATAAAAAACGAGTAGGTTGACTAAACATAGAAATGAGCTTTGTTTATTCTGATTATAATTTTTTTTTTTTTTTTTTTTATTCTTTTATTTAAAAATTTTTTCTATTCTTTTGTTTTTCTATTATTTTTTTTTATTATATTGTAATTTTTTCACACGAAATTTTATTTTTGATGCTATCTTATTGAATTAGATTATTTGATATATAAATTACCTCTTTTTTTTTTTATTTTTTATATTGTTTTTTACTTATTTATATTTTGAAAGTAAAAAATTGTATTAATAATTAATTTTTGAATGTTTAAAATTGAATTTTGTTATTTTTTTTTTTTTGAATTTGAGTTTGCGTCATATTTAGTTGATTAAAAAAAATATATATATTATAAATTTATCACTTTGTTTTGGGGATTTATTGGATGGAAAAAGTTAAATTAATATAAAAATAATCAGCCAGAGAAGATAAAAAAAAAAACATCTATAATTTAATAATGATGGTTGTGAAAAATTTGACTTATTTATACACCTGAGTTTTTGAAAAATGAATAAAAATTAAATACAAGTATGTATGGAAATTTCAAACATGAATTTAATCATAAAAAGAATTTTAAAAATTTAAAGAACAGGTCAACTTAAAAAAGGTGAACCTTTAATTTTACATTCGAATGTACAGCCGTTTACTGTATACATATATTTACAGAAATATAAATAAAAGTTTATATATAAATTTAAAAAACTTTCAAGTATATACCCAAAATAATAATTTATCATAAAAAATATTCAAAAAAAAAAAAAATAATAGGACACCTGATGCACTCGGCTGCTCAAATGCTTGCTCAATACATCAAATTTATCGCCAAAAAAAAATACAAGACAATTGTTTTGTATTAATAATCAATAAAAAAAAAAAAAAACAAAAAAAACTTGTCGATTTCACGATAGTCAAGATCATTTAAATGTTGAAAAATCAGCAATCTATAATATATTAAAGATAAAAAAATATACGTCTTGTATAAATTTGATTATTGTAAGTTCGTATTTAGGCGCCACAGATTTGCGACTGATATATAAATGGCCCCACGTATTCGTGATTATTGTTTCTATTATTTCCAAATATATATATTTTCATTTGATTTAGATTTTTTTTTTCATGTTGCGCTATGATTATACAGTTAAACGTTAGACTAACGGACCCAACACGTCGCCCCAAAATTTCGGTGGTCTAAAAACTTTTTTTCCTTGATTGCTAGAACTCACGTGGCATTTATATTAAGTACTCCTTCTAATCGTTCTATATTTTTAAATTTGTATCCAATATGATGTATATAGTTGGTCAAATATTTTGTCTAACTTCTATAATTAGTTTTTTTTTTTTTTTTTTAAATTTATTTCTTTGGTTCAAATATATTGAGGCCTAACACATTTTAATTATCAAAACATTTTTTAAATTGTCATTTATATTTGTTTAATAATTAATAATTATACGTAATTTGTATGTATATTATTATTATTTTATTTATCATGCAACAAATGTAATTTATTTATTATTTAAAACAAAAAATTTATTTATTTATTTATTTTGTATTAATTAGTTCATTAATTGTATTAAAAATTAAAATTTTTTAAAATATCTCCATCACAGTAATAGATAAAGCTTTTTTTTTTTTTTTAAGTATTAATAATCAATTGAATTAGTTAAATTAATTATTAATTATTGAAGAAATTAGTATAAACGAAAAATCGACGAAAAAAAAGTAAAATAAATTGACCAATTATAGTTAAATTTTATTTCTCTTTTTTTTTCTTCCCATTGATTGTGTGATTCTTAAGGAATATATACAAATAATATCAATTGTTATAAATAAATAATTTTTTATGTTATTTGGTTGAAGAAAAGACCGCATAGCCGCACTCGTGTGTGTCCAAGCATAAATTATTCGCATATAGCCAATAGAATTTTTTATTTTTTTTATCTATTTAAAATTGAGTTCATAAATTATTTTGTCACATTTTAAATACAATAAAAAATATGTATAGTTTAATTGAAGGTAAACAAGCATAATAGGCAATAGCAATTTTCTTTTTTTTTTCAAATTTAAATCGTTACAAATTTTTTTTTTTAGTAGTAAAATTTATTACTAGTAAAAAAAGTGTTTGCCCAGTGTGTTAAAAATAAAGAGACATATTTTCAGTATATATAATGAACAGTAAAGAGACATTTATCATTATTTTTTTTTAAATAATTTAAACAGTATGTTCCTGCATTTGCTCTTACTCACCTTTGACGCAACGACATTTTTTAATATAATTTAAATTAATTTGCAAGGCTCTTAATTATCTTTTAAATATATTTAAAAGATATATTTTCAAATTCTTCTTATCTCTATGTAGATAAATTAATAATGATAACAATTCTCGAGAGACGAGTATGTATATTTCGTACAAATCAAAAATGCTTTCTCTTTTAAATGTTAATTTTTTTTGTAAACGCTTTTTTTTTTTTTTTTTTTTTTTTTTTTTTCTTCATTGTATTTCTCAGAAAATTTTTTGAAGATTGAGGTCAAAGAGGAGTCTTAACAATTCGTCGATGCAACAAGCAAAATTATTGACTAGAAGACAAGGTCAAACTAGAAGACAATATATCTTGTATGTGATGGTTGAATTTTACCACCTAACCGACAAGTGTTTGGTTCAATAGACAACCCAATATATATTGTAACAAGAAAAAAATATATAAAGAAAAAAAGGACAATAAAATAAAAGCTAAAATAAGTTTGGAAAAAAAAAAAAAATACAGAATAGAAGTATGTATTTTGACGAATTTTTCATGCCAAAACGAATTGGTTTTTAAGTGGTTTCACTTATATTTTTTTTTTTCATGGTTCATCTTGACACTACCAGCTTCCTGGTTCAAATATATTTTATTTTTTTACATCTTGAAGCATCTCCCACTGTGACGACAGTTCAATCTTAAGCCACAAACCACGCAAGGTGTATCAAGGTACAGCATTGTTAAGACATCCCATCCATTGTCACACACATGACATTGAAAAAAACTATAAAATGAAAAGGAAGAAACAAAAAGTCTCTATGTGGTAGACCAAAATTGCAACTGAATTTTTCAACTAGATAAACATTAAAACATCATTAATTATATGAAAAATCAAGAATGAATTTGTTGAAAATCACTGGGATTCATTTGAAACAAAATTACTATTAAAATTTTTTTTTCTAAATCATTAAATTTTGTATATTTAAAATGATATATTTATCCCTCAATTGCAGAGTGTATCACTGATTCCAATGTTAATAAACATCATTAACATTTTCAAAAAAGTTTTTAAAATCCCCAAAAAATTTTTCGAATGAAATAAAATAAAATTCGGCAAAAATAGAATAAGTATTACCGGTAAAAAAAAAATTAATTTCATTTTTTCAAAAATATTTCTAGACACTGGTCAAAAATGAAATAAAAAATGCATAAATTTTATTAAAATGGTGTTAATATATAAAATGAAAGTAAAGCGGCTAATTTTTCCTTAATTGGAGAAATTTCATACATATATGTACATAATTAATGATTTTATTTAATTCATAATTAATTACAAGGATAAAACAGACAGTACAGCTGAGCAATATTAATTTTTATAAAAATATAAACAAAATAAATTACCAAAATAATTGAAAATGCAAAAATAAACATAAATAGTACATAGAAAAACAACAAAAAAAAAGAAATAACACTTTTTTTTTTAATGGAAAAGAAATGAAAAGTTTAAGGTATAATATATGAAAAAAAATAAAAATAAATTTCCAGGTATTTATGTTGAATTTATCATCTAGAAATAGATTGTTGATTCGCATTTAATTCCGCTAAGCGAGAGTTTCGCTATGCGCACATCGTTTCTTGCACTTTCCTCAAGTTGATTTTTTGGTCTAAACCGTTACGTTTCCATGATTCATGCGACGAAGCATGGAACCCGGTTTTTTTTTTATATTTTTTTAAATTTAATTTTTTATTTAACTTATTTATTATTATTATTATTATATTTATTTTTTGGTAAAGGCCCAAAGTACCAGCTTGATTCGGGCCAGTGTGCCAAGTGTCTACTAAAATAAACCTACGGTACTTGAATTTTATTATTCATCATGATCATCATCATCGCCATCATCATCATCATCAAAAATATAAAGTACAATTTATATATTTTCAATATTCAATTGTCCGCTTGAATTCTAATTTTATACTTTTACTCTGGTGCAAGTTTAATAATGTTGATCTAGTCTTTTTATAATTTATTTTTTTCTTTGATTTACATTAAACTCAAGAGCACAAAAATAATTAAATAAATTAAACGAATGTTTAATATATTTAAGAGTACAAAGTTAGATAAATAAATAAATGATTTTGTAAGTTTTAAATTATAAAAAAATTATGATGGTGATGATAATTAGTTGAGCATTTAAAAATGATGAATAGCATAATTTTATAGTGATTATTTTCATTTATAAAAAAATCATCATACATGTTGGCTTTTTTCAACAATCAGCCAGGTAAATTTGTTAAATGTGCGTTGAAGTTTTTGATGATGATGATGATGACGTTGTTCTTCACTTGGTTGTTTTGCTTTCTCTTTCGGGAGTGGCATGCTCTAGTTCACGCTCGCCACAAGTCTGCACACACGTGTCTTTTTTTTTTTATTATTTATTTATACAATGCACAAAAACTATTAAACATTTAACAAAAATAATTTAATTTTTTCTTTTTTTTCATATGTTTATATATACATTGTTAATGAAAATTTAAATTACCATGATTGTTCACAATTTGACATGATTTACAATTTAAAATTGATCGGGAAAAAAAAATTAATTAATTAATTAAAATAATTTATAATTGAAAAATAAAATTTCGAAATTTTATTTTAGCACTAATTTTAAATGAAAAAAAAAATTGAAATAAACATTCATAAAGGCACTTACGCTTCCTTAATTCAAATGATATTTGAAAATACTTATAATTACATGTATATATTATTTATAAAAAGTAGAACGAACGAGTTTTTAATAAAAGCAATGAATGCCAAATAGCTTAAACTTTCTTTGGTGTCTTGGATGACCAGTCATCTGTTGGCATATGGCTGTGGTTTTATATACATACAGCCAATGAAACAAGCACCCTTGTCCTTCGGGGACAACTTGATAATCATGCTTTGCTACTTTTTGAATATGACGAGAAAGTAAAACATTATTTAGTTTTTTTATTTATAACATAGCCAATTCATATGTCCAATAAATTGATCACACACACTATCACTGTCGTTATTTAAATAGGTCTGCTATTTTATTTATTCACTTTCTTTATACCATCACTCATCATAATTTTATAACAAAAAAAAATAAAATGTCAATCGCATTACGTTAGAATATATATATTTTTTATTTAAAAAAATATTACAAATATAAATTTTTTTTTTTTTAAAACAATAGTTAACAAAATATAGTCAAAAATAAATTATACATTTTATATTCTCCAACAGGTACGAAAGTTCTACTTGATATTTTAATTCGTTGAGTTAAATTTTTCTTCTTTTCTTTTGATTATTATAATTGAACACTTTGATTGATTAATAGTAATATAAAATTCATCTCCAAATGCAATTTTACAAAGATAATATAGTTTTAAGTAAAAAAATGTTTATCTAATAAAAAATTTATTCCCTTTTATGAATAATATTTTTTAATTTCTTTTAATAATGGAGTTTCTGTTAATTCATTTATTTCAACAAAACGTTTATTACCACGACTGAAATAATAAATATCACCAGTGTAAATATCAAACCATAATGCATGAATATGAAGTTCATGACGTTCCAATCGTTTTTTTAAAAAACCATATGATGCAACGTTTTGTAATTGTTGAAGTGTATTTATCTGTAAAACAAAAGATAAGATTTATAATAATTAAAAATGATAATAAATTTTTGATTATTCAAATATTACCTGCGAAAGTTTATCTTCAATTGCAAATTTATTTTCTGGATCAATATATGCAACAAATTTTCGCATTGGTGTTTCAGCTTGAAATATTATTGGCTCACGAAAACCACTAATTTCAAGTTGTTGAAATTTTGATAAACTACTGCTAGCATGTGCACATAGCCATGCTCTTAATGGTGATATTCTTCTATTAATCTATTTCAATTGAAAAGATTTAATAACTAAAATATATCTAATCAAGATTTATTTGTAAAATAATTACTTTTGATGCAAATTCTTCATCACGTAGTGCATATAGTAAATTCATAGCTTTGCAATCACTGTGCCCACAAACAATAACATGTCTAATGTCATTGACAACACATCCAAGCTCCAGGGCTGCTGGTTCACACATTTCTAATTCATCAGAAAAATGCTGTGAGTGTGGTACTACATTTCCTGCATTTCGCACTTAATTAAAACAGATCTATTAGTTTTATTACTGTCAAATTTCATAGTTTAAATTAATTACTATACATGGATTTAAACATACCAACGAACATGTCACCAACATTTGTTTCTGTAAATCTAGTTGGAATCATCCGGGAGTCCATGCATGTAAAAAATACTGCTTTTGGCTGTTGAAAAAATTTAGAAAAAATTATTATTTATGTAAAATTAAAACTCAATTGTATCAGACGTGCTGGAGATGATTATCAATTTATAATTTTTGATGATTTGATACAGTAGAAATACAAAATACACTTTATTGTTTTGTTCGAATGAATAAATTCAAATGATAAATATGCCATATTTAAATTGGATTCCAATGAATTATTAATTTACATTTCAAGGACAAATATTATTAAATTTTATTAGTTATTATTATTGAATTTATTTTTCATAACTCACCTCAGGATGATCACGAACTCGTTGAAATTGTTTGACCATCCCTTCTCTATGACACTGTCTGTACTTCATTATCCCTTTGATTATTCTGTCCATATTATATCCCAATGAATGAATCTAATTATTATTTAAAAAAAAAAAAACAATATTGTCACGTTAAACACAACAAATCCATTCGTCCAACTGATGTGATGATTATAACTTGATGAATAAACACAAATCCGCCATTTACTCAATAAACCAGCTGTCAAACTACCGCGAGTTTTTAAAACTTTCAACTCATTTTCTATAAATAAATCATTGAAGAATAAAAAGCAAATTATTAACTTAATAACTTACAATTGATTCCTATTGTTTATAACGTAATTAACTCTCAAAGTTATCAAACAATAATGTCATGACTTGATCCATAAAAACTTGAGAAAATTTAACATAAATTATTTAAAAATATAGAAAATTTTGTAAACAATTGTTATTAACAATAATTCAAAAAGTCAATCATCTAAAAAGAAGCTTGAATTTTAATTTTAATGGATATTATTTTAATTTTTTTTCAACTGAAATAATTGTGAGAATATTTAAAGTGTCCAAATGTTTTATTAATTCTGTTACAATTATTAAAACTATTCAATTTAAAAATACATATTTAACAAAGCCACTTCATTATTTTGTGGATATTATATTTTAATTATTACAAGCACAATTTCAATTGATGGTTCTGTTTTCATAAAACCTTTACTCATATAATTATTGCATTATTTTTAATAATCAATTTACGGAAAATAAAAATAAGCTAATTTTATCATTACTACACTTATTAAATTAAAAAAAATATAAATTCATCATCTATGTTAGCATAAATTTCTTTAAAGTTACAATGAAAATAATATAACAAAAAAAAAAAAAAAAAACCCCGATTGAAAAGAAAAAAAACCATGGATTTGCAAGATAAATTCTTTAAATTATAAAAAAAAAAATTTAAACGACAAAAAAGTTACGAAAAAAGTTAAAATTATTTTTAGCTTATTAGTTGAATGTTTTTTTTTTTTTTTGATTTTTTCAACAGACAAAAGACAAGAAATATCAGTACCTCCAGTAAAAATCCAACATGTTTTAGTTGTTTCGAGATAATTTTTCATATCATAATTTAAATAAAAATAATAAAAAAAATTAAAACCAATCAAGCTTTGGAACTCGAGCGACAACTCGTCGAGTCCGGGCTGATTTCTATCCAGTCAGTGCTGAACTTTGACTTGCTCTTTCAAGTTTTTCAAAATGCTTTCTTGCATTACGAATATTAATAAGTGTTGCTGCTGATGCTGTAATAAATAAATATTTAAATTACCTATAATAATCTCTTCTAAAATTAAAAATAATAAATACTTACGAATTCCTGGATCTGACATGATAACCATGACATACGTGTTTGAAGTAAAAACATCAATAAAAGCAGCAAAATTTGAATTTCTCACTTCCATACTCATAAATTGTGATGCAAGTTTGCTAAAATAAATTATTAAAAAATTCCATTAATAATCAACCAAACATATAAAATAATATTTATGAAAATTTGATTTACCTGCAGCTTAATTTAAATTGTTTAATAATATTTGATACTTTTTCAAAACGATGAACATCTTTGTGAAATGCTCTTTGGCAATGGCTAATAACTAAAAATGTTGCTCTTTCAAATAACAAAACTTCATCAGCATCAATAATATTTGCAAATTGATTTAAACTCTGTTCCAATTCTTTGACATTTGGAATGAGCATATAAACAATTGACGACCAAGCTCTAAATAATTTATTAACAATAATGACAATAAATTATTTGTAATAATAAATTTTATAGTTTAAATAATTAACTACCTGTATAATGTTTCGTCCCAAATACTTGTTCTAAAACAGGTACATTCAAGAGGTAAACTTAATCTTTTTAAATCTTCTTCTCTTTCACGAAAAATATGATCTCTTTGATCTTCTTGTACTAAATCCATTTTATGTACAAGACAAAATATTCTAGCATCTGGACTATTTTGTAATATTGCCTCTAAACAACTCTGATAATAATGCATATCTTTATCCAGCTCTCTTGATTCAACATCAAACACATAAATCAATACTTCAACATTTCTAAATATATTATCTCTTTGTGAGGCAAAATAATTTTCCATAAATGCTTCTTGACCACCACAATCCCATAGATTAAGCACCAAATTACCAAGAAAACGTACATGACTGTGTTCAACATCAACTAAATAAATAAAACAAATTATTAGTTTAACTTCTTTATATCAATTTAAAATACTAACTTACTTGTTGCACCAAGACGTCGTGTATCACGAGCAATATAATTTGCAAAAATTATACTTCTCATACTTGTTTTTCCTGAACCACTTTTTCCCATCAACAATACCTAGATCATCATAAGACCAACAAATTATTTATCAAGTTATAAAATACAAAAGTTTGGTACAAAAAAAAACAGCTGCTAATAAATATTGATTGAATTAATTATGACAAACCTTTTTCTTCATTTTTAATAGTATTTTATCTATTTTTTATATCAAAAAATTGGTGGTTATGGTGGTGTTGGTAATTGTGTTTGATGTTTATTGTTTATCTATGCAAACAATTACAAAGGATTATTAATTTTATATTTTTATCACTCGAGATTAGATGAAATATCCTGTAGTCATTATAGATTATAAATATGAAGTTTGTCAACAAAAGGGGTGTTGCTGCTGATCTGGAAAATATATATTATTATCTTTTTTTATTGCTTACTTTTATTTTGCTTTATTTTTTATTGTTTTTTTTTTACTATTGCGTCAGTTCAAGGCTTTGTCGAGTAATGACATCTAGTGATGAAACTATAATAGTAATGGAGTCTTTAAAAAACCGCGATTAATTTAAAAATTTATTTAATTTTACTTTAAATAATAATTCAATAATTAAATAAATTTTTACTTATATTGTTGAATAATTAATCTTGAAAAAAAATTGTCAAAAGATTTTATTTGTATTACATAAATAATCACCCGATTTTTTTTTCGTCATTAAAAATATTTTGATATATTTATTATACTTCTGTCTGTGACCTACTTAATAATGATTTCCGGAAATTTCCAAAACTCATTAGCAAAAATATGGATAAACAAACAATCGACGTCAATATAAATCGGATGTTTTTTTTTCCTTCCGACATAAATATGTTTTTTAAAACGTATAAATAAAAAAAACAATCAACGTCTCGAGCCAGTTGACTTTTGACTCGATATTAATCATTATGAAGTGCATTGTAATTTTTTTTCTGTGCATTTACCATATTTCAAGTGCTTTAAAAGTTTCTCCAGACACTGTATTACAATGTGACTTTACAAGAAATACTTTTTTTACTTGCAAAGATCATGATACATTGCACAGAGTTTTTACTCACAATAATTCTAATCGTGAAGTTTATATAAAAGACAAAGAAATATCAAGGATCATGCCTGATGTTTTTGAAAATTTAAATATTACTCGATTGATATTAGAATTATCACCAACAAAATTAGACCTTGTACCAGACTCATTCAACGGTTTACCAGCATTGAAAGATTTACATTTTAAATCAGGTATTGTTCCTTTAAAACCAAGTATTTTTCGGGCACTTAGATCAACTCTGACATCACTGGAAATAATAATTGATACATCATTCAATGCAACTTTGCAAAATGCACTGTTGGGAAATGGAAGATTAAAGAATCTTACAATTTCTCACAGCAATTTATCAGCTATTACTTCTGGCACTTTTAATTATTCAAATTGGCAAGTTTTAAATCTTCAATTGACGAAAAATAAAATTTTTTTTATTCCAAAAAATACATTTCAATCAATGTACACACTCAAACACTTGGTCATATTTTCAAATGAATTGAAAGTTATTGAAAGTGACAGTTTCAATGGTTTATTTCAACTTGAAGATTTATCAATTACTTCAAACAATCTGACTTCACTGGTTAACGGTGTCTTCAACGGCCTATCGAAACTTAAAATTTTAGATCTTTCAAATAATCAAATTGAACATATTGGAATATTTGTATTTGAAAACTTAAATATATCTGAGCTTTATTTAAATAAAAACAAATTGAAAATTCTTAACCATGGATACTTTAATAAGTTAAAAATGTTGAAGATACTTGGGTTGGCTTATAATGAGATACTCTATATTGAAGCTCAAACATTTGCCGGATTAAATCTTCAAGAATTGAGACTAGAAAAAAATAAACTCGATGTTATTGGATCAATGATGTTTAGTAATTTATCTACCAATCAACTTTATCTTTCAAATGACAGTGGAATTACGAAAATTGAAAAAGAAGCATTTTTAGAATGTAAAATTGAAACACTTTATCTTTATAATTTTAAAACAATTGATAATTTTTTTCTTAAACTGCCAATTTTAAATATTTATCTTAATAAAACTTGAAGAAATAATTACAGAATAATTTTGTCATCATCATTTTCAATAATTTAAATTGACAAGCATTTAAATTATTTAAAAAACAAAAAAGCAATGTATTTTCGTTATTAAAAAATATCTTCTACTGTTTTTAATTTATTTTTTCTTCATTTTTAAAGTCCTGTGACCTTAAAAAATATTTTTAAAAAATTAATGTAATAGTATAAATAAAAGAAAATAAATAAAATAAAATATTTACATTCTGAGTAAATTAAATTTTCATATGTAAACTAAATTGACTTAAATAAAATTGTTGACACGTTATTAATAAAATAATTGAATTCAACATACCGGCTATTTCACAAGTCAACAAAAATACAAAAAAAAAAAAAAAGTATTTCAGTTTCATTTTGAGTGTCATTACCTACACGAGTACTCTGAAATTAATTTAAAAAAATAAATTATTTAACTTGAAATTAAGTGATAAATATTTAATTATTTTTGTTATTTTTTTTTGTTAAAAAACATGGTTAAAAAAATTAAAAGAAAAATTAAAAGAAATAATTTTTCAATACTAATAATAACTTTTGTTACTATCATAATGTTTATCTACAGTCTGCACGTGAATACTTTCTTCAGTCATCAACCAAATTTTTTTTTGTTTGCTGGAATTAGAAATTTTTTCATCACACTTGCCATAAATGCCTACTCAATAATACAGTGGATCAATAGGAAACGGATTAAATCAGTTCAAAATCGGCTTGATACTTATGATGTCTTTTCAAATTTTAAAAATAGTAATACTAGTATTTTATTAAAAAATTTTAGCACAATTTTTTTGTCAATTTCATTCCTCTATTGGATACTTGTCGGTTTTATAACATACAAACAAGTCAAAGTATTCAATATTTATATTGGATTTTCATATTGTGTTTACGGTTTTGTAATAAACAAACCAATCGTCGAGTTTTTTTCATTTATATTGATGATTTATCAGAGATTCAATCATTTGCATCAATCAATTTTGTCACTGGGTAAAACTAACTTGTGTAACAAGAGAATGAGAAAGATATTTTTTAAAATAGTAATGTTTATAAATAATTTTTCAACAGACAATTAATACGACAAAATTTACACTTTTCTTACATTAAAAATATGATTTAATTATTTAAATTAAAATTAGAATTTATTAGTTTTAAAAAATATCTTTTAAACATGAAAACTCTTTTTTTTTTCAATGCAAAATATTTAAAAGAAACTTACATCAATGAAAATATAATTTTCCTTTACAGAATTTTTAGATACAAAAAATGATATAATAAGGAACAAAAGATTTAATAATACAAGTTTGAATAGACTATCTTCGATACATTACAATTTATCAACAGCTGCAACTGAAGTTAATAAATTATACTCAATTCAGTTTCTTTTTTGGATAATAGCATTTTTTGTCGACTCGATTTCAAGAATTCATATTATAACTTTTGATTATCACAACAAAATTCTTCACTTACGAAATATGTTAATTGTCCTCGCATTTTTTATTCATATATTTATGTTAACATATTTTTGTTATCTAGCAAGCCATAAAGTGAGTTTAAATTTTTCATTATTAATATTTTTGTTACATTTGTAATTTGATTAATTATATTTTTCAATTTTTTTATCTATAGGCAAATGATATTTCAAATGTCGTTTGTTCAACTTCTTCAATAATTCCATGGCCATCGAATGTAAACAAAATAATTATAAATTTATTTATTCATTCATTGTTATTATTTATACAATAATGGCTATTTATTTTTTGAATATAGGGTAATCGAAAAGCAGCTATGTATTTTTCTACTCGTGAATTATATTTTACTATTTTTGATTTGTTTCCTCTTCATCCTTCATTACTATTGTCTGTAAGTATATTTATTTTAAGCAATTAATAAATCAATTTAGATTAAAATGCTTAAACGATTCACAGGTTGTTGGAGCAATCACAACCTATTCAATAATTTTAAAAACAACAATATATTAAATTAAAAATATTTTTAAAACTGAAAAAGCTAGAAAATATCCCACAAAAACATTATAAACCGTTTTGTTTAAAAAAAAAATTATCCAAGAAACTATATCAGTTAAAAATCAATTTCTTTATTTAAATTATCATTTAGCAATTAATTTGTATATTATTAATAAAAAAATAAAAGATTTATCAAATCAATTTGAGTACAAAAAAATGGGTTTTTTTTCGATACACATCGCTGTTATTTTTATGTCATATCGATATACAATAATGATGATCAAATTATGTAATTAAAAATGTAAAAAAAATAACTAGTTGACCAATGAAAATTGAACAAATAAAATAACATAAATTTGAGTCAGTTGAAGTAGATGAATTATTTATCAACGTCAAATTAAACAGAAAATAAAATTGTCATTCTCACTAATTGAATATCATTACTCTATAATTACTATTGACATACCGACAATTTTTATTGATCTACTTTTACCACAAAATTTCCAGTATGTCTTGTAATTTCACTATGAACTCAAGTCAACCAATGCTGTTTTTATATTTTTCTAAAAATGTTTATGAAAATACAAAATAGTTTAATTTCAGTTGTAATTATAACTATCACAAGTATAATATTATTTTCTTACAGTGTATACGTTAATTCTTTTTACAAAAATGATCTCAAATTTATGTATCTATCGGGAGTTAGAAATTTTTGCATTACATTGACGATACATGCAAATTTAATAACACAGTGGATAAAAAAAAAAAGTTTGAAAAAGGCTCAAGATTGTCTTGTCACTTATGATAAATTTACAAATTACCAAAATAATAATAAGCGTAATAATTATTATTTTAAAAATATATTTATGTTTATAACTGTTTTTTATTGGTTTACTATTGGCTTCATGAGTTATTCTCAAGCTAAGAAATTTCCTATTTTTTTTGGTTTTTCCTATTTTTTTTATGGCCTATTTGGAACAAAACCAGTTGTTGAATTTGCTGCTTTAATATTGATGATTTATCAGAGATTTTGTCACTTGCATCAATCAATTTTGATTAATGGTATGTTTTTTCAATTTATTTGTAATCAAATTTATTAAACAAATTATGCAATGTGTTTAGCGAAGACTGAATGGTAATTGAAATGTACGATAATTTATGTTTTTAATTATAATAATGATTGTCTTCATTAAGCATCAGAGTTCATTACTAACCAGCGATAGTGTGATGGCCGTAATGAGAGGGTTTTAATCATTGATCATATCCCAATATCATCATATGCATAGTGGATCAGTAATAATCCTACTGAAGACAAATTCATCTCCTATTTCTGCAAGTTACTAAACACATTTGGCTTTACTAATCAGAAGTGAAAAAAAAAATTAGTATTATAACACCTAGCGGCTGATTAGGGAACTCAAAACTAATCTCTATATTTTTCTAAATTTCTAATGATTTTTCTAACTACTTACTTTGCATCTAAATGATTTTTTTTCAATTATAATTTTATAGAAATTTTAATTTATCATTGTAAGATTGAGATGATTTTTTTTTATTTAAAAAATTTATTTGTTGTAAATTATAGCTAATTAAACAATAGAAATTATGAATATTATATTTTTCTTTGAATAATTTACAGATACAAAAATTGTTGTAACTAGAATTGAGGATGTTTGGTCAATGCATCATTATTTATCTACTGCTGCAACTGAAATTAATAAATTATATTCAATTCAATTTCTTCTTTGGATAGCTGTATTTTTTGTTGATTCACTTTCAAGAATTTACGGTTTAACAACAATTATTAGTAATGGTGATACTGTTATTATGAGTATTCGTGACATAGCGATAACTGTTTCATTTTTTTTTTACGTTTATGTTATGACATATTTTTGTTATCTCACAAGTACTAAAGTGAGTTTTATAATTTTTTTATCCCCATTTTTATAGTTGTATATTTCCTTGTTATAAATTTTTTAATTATTTATCTATAAATTTATCATGTATTTATTATTTAGGCAAATAAAATTGGCAGTGAAGTTTATTCAATTTTTTCAATGGCATCTCGAACAACTAATGTAAACAAAAATTTATAATTTTAATTGTTTATGTACTTTATATTGTTAATATTAAATTGATTATTTTTTTTAAATTTTCTTTTTAATAGGATAATCACAGAGGAGCCATGTATTTTCGAACTCAAAAATTATATTTTACAGTTTTCGATTTGTTTTCTATTAATCCATCTTTACTATTGTCTGTAAGTAAAAAGAAAAAATTATAAAACTAATTTATTTACAAAGTATTTGGTTTTAGATTCTAAGTGTAATGGCAACTTATTTAATTATTTTACGATCGTGAAATAGAGAATGAATGAAATTTAAAAAGTTTTAAAATCAATTTCTTTTTGTAAAAATTAAATTAATAACTTTAATTGTAAATTTAGATATTTATTTATCATTATTATGTAATAATTAATTATTTCTGGTTATTGTAAATAATATAAATAAATAAATAAATAAATGAAAATATCATTAAATATAATTTTGTTATTAAATATATTGAAAGAATAATAAAATTGCTATCAGATTGATAAATATTTTTTAATTAACAACTCCTTGACCAATCGCAGTGAAAAAAATGCTTCAATGTTATTCCTAATGCCATATTTTATTTTTAAAATATTTAATCATGATAAAATAATATGTATAGATAAAAAAATATCTCACCACATTTGTAAACAACAGTGATATTCACATTTGACAGCCCTGATAATATCGCTGTTTTGTTCTTGCTAATACATGCATCTGAACAAATACACTTCTAAATACATGTACGCCTTATCACTGTCAGCTTTTATAATAATAATGAAATGAACAGCCTGTAGAGTTGATAGTAAACCACACATGAAGCTCATTTTAATTTCATTCTCTTCAATGAGCAGTCGATATACTATTGAGCATAAAAAATTTTTGCCATAATTTTATTTTTTAAAAAAACCAATGGAATTCACCAATATAAAGACATTTTATTTATTCCTTGTTATCATTGGATTGATAGCAGTAACTGACATTTATTGCTGCAGGTAAATCTCATTTTAATAATAACGACTTTTTAGATTATAAATTTACAGCAAAAAAAAAAACAGTATTATGTTTTAAGTTAATTAAATTCAAACAGTGAAGCATCGGGACATCAAGAAGATGAAGAACCAGAAAAATTATTAATTGATACTGATGGTGGTCCAGATGATGCACTTGCAATATTACTTGCAATATCTTCATTCATTTCCAGCAATAATAACACAAAAAAATTTGATATTGTTGGAATAACATGTACATATGGAAATGCATACTTAAAAGATGTTGAAAAAAATGTACTTAAAACCTTGACAATTGCCAATGTAACAAATGTAAGTATAAATAAATTTGAAAAAGCAAAATTTAACTTGATTTATTCTTTTAAAATATTAACTGCAGATGTTTAATTTTTTTGATTAAAGATACCTGTCTATTCTGGTGCTGAAAAACCCTTGAAGAATAATTTTACATTAGAAAATTATTTCGGAGAAGATGGATTTGGTGATTTTGTATTCGATAAAAATATAACGTCTAATATTGACAGGTCGAAAAATGCAACAACTGCCTTGATTGACTTGGCTAAAATTCACTCGAAAAAGTTAACAATATTGGCACTGGGGCCATTGACAAACATTGCCCAAGCAATTCAATTGGATCCAAATTTTGTTGGCAATGTTAATAAATTTTACTTGATGGGTGGAAGTATATCTGGTGGAGGAAATATGGGTCCTAATCTTGAATTTAATTTTATGCTTGATCCTGAGAGCAATAAAATTGTTCTTGATTTATTAAGTGGTGAATCGAGCTATTTAATTCCTTGGGAACCATCATTCCAAACAAATATACCAACAGTAAATATTTTTTATTATACATTTAAAATTTACACATATTTTCAATTATCAAATCATGAAAATTCATATTTATTTAATTATTTTAGGAATGGAAAAGAACAACAATTGATGCGATGAATACAACAACAACTGAATTTTTAAGACTTGCTTTTCTAAAAACTTCGAAGAAACCTTTGTGGATTGCAGCTGATGCTTTATCAATGGCTATTGTCATGTGGAAAACAGAAAATTTCATCGAAAAAAAACAAGCAATTGTTAGTTCAATTTTAAATGAACCACATTATGGTGAAATTAGTGTTAATTATACAACAAAAGTAGGCAACATTGCTGTTGTTGAAAAAATTAATACCGATGAATTTAAAAAATTATTAATTGAAAAATTGTCATTGTTTAAATAATAAAACAGACAATTTTTTTTTACATTATATTTAAATTTTAATTACAGCAAAGAAAATTATAATGAAAAACTTAATTTTTTTATCTTTTTTTTTATTATTAAAGTTTATTCTTTTTCAGGAGTAAAAAATTAAGTAGAAATATTCAAATTAATTTAGACTCATTTTATGTTACTCAGTTTAATATTATTGACAAACAACTATAACCATTTTATTGATTCATCATTTATAAAATAGATATCCTAATTTTTATAATGAAGAAAAAAATAATTTATTAAGATAATTGATTTTTCGATTAAAATTAAAACCATATAAAATTATTTATTTAAATATCCATCACCATCGTCAGTTTGTGAAGCTAATTGTCCTTTAAATAGAGATTCATAAGTTGGTGGTGGATCAACATGTGGATAATCAGTTGGTCCAGAAATAATTGCTGTTTCCCGATTTAAAATACTCTGAAGACGAATCTGATAATCAGATGGATCAATCTGCTCAGTAAAATGAGAAGAACTTTTTCTTAACTTCCAAAAATAAAATACTATCAAAATAGTGAGTAGAATTATTATAAGTATTATCTCAATTATAAAAAAAAGCTCATTATAAAAGAGATCACTGCTATTTTTATCATCACAATTTTTTTCATCATCACAAATTTGATCGGGACAATTTTTAATTCCGTCACAAATGAATTTTTTATTCAAAAAAACATCACCAACACGTGAATTATTAACTGATTCTTCACTTATGTCTTTATTATAATCTGCAAAAAAAAAAAAAAACCATAAATAAAAACTATTGTTATTAGAAATCGATTGTATATTTTAAAATATAATTTTTTTATTTCAATTTTACTCACCACTGTATGTGGTAAAAACAACATTTAAATCATGATAATATTTTTGTTGCATACTTTTTTCAGAATAAATTATTGTCATTTGAATTTCACCATTATTTGAGTATACGCCAAATTTATCATATTTATAATATTTATTTACTTTATAATCATTATTATCGGCTGGCCGTGTATTTTTTTGAAAACTTCCACAGTATGGTCCTTGTTTAACAATAGCACCGGTTTTAAACTAAAAATAAAATTACTTATTATAGTGAAAATGAAATAAAGTAAATAGAAAACTAATAAATTTATTTTTTTTAAATGTAAAAATTACCCAAGTTGTTATTATTGTTTTTTAAAAAACAATTATGGCAACTTGTTTAATAGAATTTTAGAATGTTATTTGGCTGCTAATAATGGCTCTAATAATGTTGTAAATATTTACCTCAATAGAATCACTGCAGCATTTATCGTTACAAGATGAATCAAATTTCATACTTTGTACCATTGCAAATAATTTTTTTCCTGATGGAGCTTTTATATTAAATGTACAATTTATTGATTTTACAGAATCGAACTGATCTTCATCACCATGAAAAACAAAGCCTGGCAAAGCCTGATAAATATTAGTCGAAAATGTTTTCAACGACATTGGTGGTTTTCCTTTGGACAATGGATCGCAATATTCCCAAAAACCACCTATAAATGAAATAATAATGTTTAAAAAACAATAAAAAAAATTTGTCAATTAAAAATCTTATTATTAGATAATTTTAAAGAATTAAACACTTCATATATACACAGTATACTAAAAGAACTCACTGTGAAAATAACTTTTATTTAATTTTACGTTGAATATAACAAGTAAAAAGATCATATATATTTTCATTTTTTTATATGTATTATTTATAATTATTAAATTTTAGTTATTGTTGGTTTGAAATATATAGTAAACATAAATGATTATCACACAACTTTTAATTCTATTAAGTTTATTTTTATTTTTATTTTTCTTTCAATAATAAACATCAATCATGTTCAACAAGTAAATAAAGAATAAAATATATTTATATTTTCTACCAAGCCTGTAGATAAAAATTAAAGAAATGAATCATAACAGGAATTGTCTAAAGAGATGATGAATTTTTTGGATATGTTTCCTCAAAAATATTGATATTGCTTTAATTTTTATTTAATTTAAATTATATTATTTCTAGAATGCATAAATTATTTCCCTTAGTTGTCTACCTCAATAAATAATCATTTGCTTTATTTTTTTAAGTAATTTGTTCATTTTGATTTCAAATTTTCGCGGTTTAAAATATTATCAAGTTCTATTTTCTCGATAAAGACACTCACAGCCATCTAGTTTATAAAATTGACACATTGTAATAAAATTCAAAAATTAACGAGCCGACTATTCCATCTTATATAATATTTTCCTAGTTTTTATATAAATAAAAATGGTGGCCCTTTCTAAAATTTACCTACACATTGTTAAACAAAATACATAGGTGTTATGATAAAAATAAAAAAAAGAAAAAGTATCTTTGCGTGTGGTTAAATTACATATATGTTAAATATTTTTCCTCTCACAAGACACAAAAAACCCAAGTGAAAGCTTGAGGTGATATAAATAACAAAGAAACAAAACATAAGTACAAAAAGTGAGTAAAAAAGACGCCAAATTAAAATAAAACTGTATATTTATAAAATAAAAAATGAAAGATAGAAAATTTATGAAGCATTCAACTACCAACATACAAACCCACACACAATCTTTGTAATCATCATCAAAGCACATCAAAGTGTCCAAGAGTGGAGAAGAGAGAGTAAAACAGTGAAAAATAAAAAAATAGAGTACTGAGGTTTGAGAGGAGAGGAGGACCGTAGCGACGACAACGGTGGACGGTGATTCACTCTCTCTTCTTATCAATACATAATTTAACATTTGTTAATTACATCAATATTAAATCATCAACATCCCGTCCCCAAGTGTCATCAATATCAAACCCGTGTCACTTGATTTATCATTTTCCTACTAAACTTAACTTAAAATTCATTTGTGAATCAACATCATCATCAAAATATTAACCTGGATAATTTTTAAATAATTTAAAAGTGTTTATTTATCAATAATAAATCATTAAATAATCATCTACAAATGCTGGAGTAAATTATTACTTTTTTGTGATCAGTGTGTGTTGATTCGTTCGTTTTTTTTTTCATTCTTTTACTTTTTTTTTTTGTGATATGCTGGGGGGTATCCACCCGGTTGGTTTATTGGTGTGTGTGGTGAATCACACTTTCGAGGGCGCCGGGTTGTTCTGTTAACACCGGGATAAATAGCGACTCCACGAGCATCATCATCATCATCAAAGATCAAAATCAAGAGAAATTTAATCGTAAAAAAATTTAGACTTATCTTCAAGAGGCCAAATATATCTTTAGCATAAAGACATTTTTTTAAAAAATAGTCTTATTATTTTGTCATGAGAATAATTATTGATAAAAATGTTATTAAATTGTTATTTGTTTATTGAATATTATTGATGATTAATTTAACAACAATTTTGATGAAATTTAATTGATTTATTTTGATTTTTTTGTTGTAATTTTGATTTTAATATTTTTTAAATTTATTATATTCATTTTTTATTTATTTTTTAGATTATTATTTTAATGTTAAATTAAATTTCATAGTTGATTTAACATTTAACGTTGGCAACCAAAGCTTTCGTAGCTTAATGGATTATGAAAATTCAATATCTATTATCAAGGTTGATAGAAGACTATTCACACACAAATGCACACATCAATTGTCCTTCAAAGCATCATACTGTGATCCTGAAAAAAAATTAAATTTTATCAATAACAATTATTGATAAATAAAATTTAATAATTAAAAAATAAATTGTTAAAATTTTACAATAACTAAAAATAATAATAATTCTTTTAAATTTATGAATGAAAAGAAAAAGAAAAAAAAAAAGTTTTGATTATCAATAGATAGAATATTAAAACAAATATTATTTTATTATTTCTTCAAGTAAATAATTTTACTGTAATAGAGATAAATAGAAAAAAAAAAAAATTTCTTTAATCTTAAAGTAGTTTATTATTCTTTTATTTCAAATGAAAGCTTTGAGTAGTTAAAAATAAACTACTGAAGAAAAATAAATAGAATAGATTTTTATTAAATCGTATCAACAAAACGTGCCTAATTAAAAAATAAAAAAAAAAAAAAGATAATTGACTGAAAATTAAATAAAGGATAATATCAATAATAACACGATGTCAGATGAAGAAGACAAACCACCTGCGCCTCCAGTTCGTCTAACTTCCAACAGGTATTACAAAATAATTAATTAACATTCCAAATTAATCAAAAAAATTTAATAACATTTTTATTGTTTTCTTTTAAAATAAATTATGAGCACAACTTTGAGGCAAATAATCCCTATAATTTTGATATTTTCATTTGAATATTTAATTATTTAAAAATAAATTCAACTTGATTTTAAAATTCATTAGAAAATTTTTATTCTCCCACAATATAGAGTAAAATTTTCGTTATCCAAAAATAGATATTTCAAAATTTTATTTGATGCTAAAAATAATAATCCACTGTACAGATACTCTGTGTATTATTCATCACTAAGAGACATTTAATTTTTTTTTTCCCATTTAAATAAATAAACATAATAAAACTCAATAAAAAAATAATCGAAATGATTTGTATTTGTATTGATAATTACTAATGAAATGAAAAAAAATTGTTTGAAATGTTTTTGTGTCAAATGAATTATTTGTTTATCAATATTTTTTAATATTTATTGTTATTTTTTGCAGAGGCGAATCTGCGCCAAATTTACCGGTGGATATGCGTCCATTGCCAAAAGAGCCAGATTGTGATGAAAGAAAAAAGAAAACTCTCAAAGGAAAAATGAAGGTGAAGGAGAGCAAGGACAAACCAAACATAAGTTATCCAACAAATTTCGAGCACACTGTTCATGTTGGTTTTGATGCTGTAACTGGAGAATTCACGGTATGTATTTTTAAATATTAAATCATTCAAGTCCAAATTGATAATAAATTTTTAAAAACAATACAAAGAGTTAATTTAAAATGCACTCGCTTGCTGCTTTGCTGTTGTATTAAATTAAAAAAAAAAAAAAAAAGAGAAATCAAACAAAATATCCAATGAATCAAAATAAATTATGTTATGTTTTAGAAAATTCAATAATTGTATATTTTATTTTATATAATTTTTTTTATTGTCAGTAGTTGTTATGGTTAATGATGATTATAAGGAATGATGTCAAATTATAATAATTATAAAAATGAATTTTCCGTAAACTTATTGTTAAACAAAAAAGATATTTTTTTCCAACAAATATATGATGCATTGTCAAACATGCTTTTTTACATAACTATTATTATTTTTTCACGTGTGAAAACTAACTTGACACGTATTTCTTTCAAGCTGCCACATAAAGTAAGTAAATTTGTAAGAAAAAAAAAAAACAACAACACAAAAAGATAAAATGCACATTAATTTTAAATGTTTTTTGTGATTTTAATTTTTATTTATTAATTTTTTATTAATTTTATTTAAAATACTACAAGTTTTTATTTATTTTTATATGCAATTAGTATTATTATTTGTTGGATTATTTATGCTGATATAAAGCTGTTGTCAATGCTGTTTGTTTAATGATGAAAATAAAAAATAATAAAAATTATTGATAATATTATTTGGCTGCTATTTGAAAAAATTAATTTGCATATATTTGCATGAAATTACGTAGTCTTAATTTTACATTTAAAAAAATATAACGGAAAAAAAAAGAAAAATATTATACACTGTAGAAAACAGCATGATGATTAGTTTTAATAATTGAAAAAAAATTGTTTACGATTATTTGTTGCTTAATAAATAATTTGTTATCACAGGGAATGCCGGAAGCATGGGCAAGGTTGCTTATGTCAAGCAACATCAGCAAGCAAGAGCAAAAGAAAAATCCTCAAGCTGTTCTTGATGTACTTAACTGGTATGACAGTAGTAGCAAAGAGACAAAAGGATCCAAGTACATGACAACAACAAAAATGGTTGGAGCTGTTGGTACGTTTTGTAATTAAAAAAACAAAAACATAGATCAAGCCAAGATAATACTCGAATATTAACTAATTTGTTAATTCTATTTCAGCACCAATTGATAGAGCTAGTAGTCCTCGTAGCATAGGAATTGGTGTTAATATTGGTATGGTCAATGTTCGTGGACAAGCAATGTCACAGACTTCCGGTAGTTCACATTCACAACAGTCATTAAGTCGGTATGTAAATAAATTATCCAAAAAAGTAAATGATAATTATATTTATATAAATATTATTTAAATTATTAAAGAGTCAGCAGTAGTAGTCCAAGTAGTACACCAACAGACGCATGCGCAACAAGTTCTGAACAAGAGGATGAACCACCACCACCACCAATAACAGCAAGACCTGAACGCACGAAATCAATTGTAAGATATTCATATTTATATAGAAATTTAATAATTATTAGTTTTTTATATAAAAAGATTGTCGTAAATATAAATTTTATCCTTCAATTGTGGTAATAAAATAATATAATTAATAACGCACAGTATACAAAACCAATTGAGGAAGAACCACTACCACCAGCTCCATTACCAACATCACTTGGTTCACCTCAACGAAATGGTACACCACAACCACAACATCAATCACAAATTGATAGAAATAAAAATCAAACAACACCAATACAAACACCAACAACAACTGATCAATCAAGGCCAACACAAAGTGATAAAGTGAGAAAGAAAAAAATGTCTGATGATGAAATATTGGAAAAATTAAGAACAATTGTCAGTGTTGGTGATCCAAATAGAAAATATACTAAAATGGAAAAAATTGGTCAAGGGTAAATAGCTTAATTTTATTATGAATATTATAGTTTAAATAATTATTTAATTATTTACTTTATTTACAGAGCATCTGGTACAGTTTATACAGCAATTGAAACATCAACAGGAATGGAAGTTGCAATAAAACAAATGAATTTATCACAACAACCTAAAAAAGAATTAATTATAAATGAAATATTAGTTATGCGAGAAAATAAACATCCAAATGTTGTTAATTATTTGGATAGTTACCTTGTTGGTGAAGAATTATGGGTTGTTATGGAATATTTACCTGGTGGTAGTTTAACTGATGTTGTTACTGAAACATGTATGGATGAAGGACAAATTGCTGCTGTTTGTAGAGAAGTATTACAAGCACTTGAATTTTTACATTGTAATCAAGTTATACACAGGGATATTAAATCAGATAATATATTACTTGGACTTGATGGTGGTGTTAAGCTAACTGACTTTGGTTTTTGTGCACAAATATCACCAGAACAAAGTAAAAGAACAACAATGGTTGGTACACCATATTGGATGGCACCAGAAGTTGTTACACGAAAACAATATGGACCTAAAGTAAGACAACTACACACACATACATTTTTATATTATTCATTTCAACTAAACTAATATGTTATTTATTATTTTTATTAATTAGGTAGATATATGGTCACTTGGAATTATGGCTATTGAAATGATTGAGGGTGAACCACCATATTTAAATGAAAATCCATTAAGGGCACTATATTTAATTGCAACAAATGGAAAACCTGAAATTAAAGAAAAAGAAAAATTATCTGGTATATTTCAAGATTTCTTGGATCAATGTTTAGAAGTTGAAGTTGAAAAACGTTCAGCTGCATCAGAACTACTTAAGGTATGTTTTTTATTTATTTATTTATTTATTTATTTACTTTACATAAGACTTGTATTTCATTGTTTTTTTTTTTTTTTGTTAATTTAATTTCAGCATCCCTTTTTAAAATTGGCAAGGCCACTTGCTTCTTTGACGCCTTTGATAATGGCAGCAAAAGAAGCAGCAAAAGGACACTAAATGCATTCTTTATATTTTTTTTTATTTTCAATCAAATGTGTATTCATTTACATTTGAAAAGTAACGGACTTACCCTCCCAAAATGGTAACGGCACAATAATTCAATAATATAACGATTAATATTAACGCGTATAAATAATAATAATAATTATAATAAACAAGTAGTTAGTTAGATATCATTCGATACTAAAAAAAAAACAATTGGGTATCGAATAATTATATTAAATTCGCAATACAAATAGTTCTCACGAATTTGAGAGCGATCAAAAGTTTAAATAGAAAGAAAAAAATATATATATATACAAAATATTGCGAAAACAAATGAGAAAAAAATAATTGCTTTGAGATATACTTGCTAAGAATTTTCAAGTGTAATTGAGTGAATGTGTTGGTAGTTATTTCAAAAGTATAATTTTAATAACAATTAGTATTACTGACTTTCAAGTTGGTTGGCGATGAATTAGATGAGCATGAAAAATAATTAAGAGTATATAAAAATGAACTATTAAATTGAAACAAGAAATACCTACAGCGAAAATAAAAATAAATAAATAAAAAAATACTTGTTAGATAATGTGAAACGATTAACTAGAGCGTACTTACTTTAATGAGAATGCTAGCGAAAAAATGAACAAAAAAGTTGAAACAAATTTAAAAAAAAAAATTGGTCTTTACGTTGGACTTATATTTTTGAGAATAAATAAAAAAATAAAAATATTATAAACAGAGATAAAAGAAAAAAGAATGTTAAATTATTTTTTTGGTCAATCATTGTAATAATATTTAAAAATAAAAAAAACAGCTTACTTTTTTCTTGATAAAAAAAAAAGAACGTTCTAAAATTTCACTGATCAAAAGATTTTTAAATCATTAATTTGCATATCGCTATTATACAGAGTAGTAATTATAGATAAATTATTATTTTAAAATTTTAATGTATATATGGGGTCAAAAAATATTGTCGTAGTTTTATTCTTTCTTTAAATTAAATATTTGAGATTAATGAAAATTAAAATAATGCATTAATATGTAGTACATATAAACCAGTGAATTTTTGAAAATAAAAAAAAAGAAATTAACATATTTATGAAATACTTGTGTTGATTAATTTTAACATAGTTTTTCTCTTGCTTTTAAATTATTTGCATGGCAATATTAAAATTAATGATCATAGAAATTTTAAGACAAGGCTGTAAAATACAAAAAATATTGTGTGACACTTTCAAGTGCCTGTACATCATGTCAGTTGATACAGATCATTAATTTGTAAAATTAAACAAATAAAAAATAAATAAATGATGATTTTTGAGTAATAAGTTGGTACTAATAACGAAAAATAAAACCTCATGTTAGGACCATCATAAATAAATCACGTTGACAGTTAAACAAGGTTTCCATTGATAAATGTTTATAATTTAATTTTAAGATATAGCCAGAAACTTTTATAACTGAATAATGTGAAATCGTTGTATAAGGAAGCCTTGCTTCTGTACTTTTTATGTAGTTTTAAAAAATTTTAGTATGTAAAATACATGTAATTGAAATTACATTTTTTTTTCCTTTTTTTTTTACATAGAAATTTCGATTCATGGCTGAATATATCCTAAAATTTGTCCCAAATTATGATAGCAGTTTATCAGCATGATAAATAAATAAATATTCCATTTGAAAAATTTATTTATTATCGTAATGAATCAATGTTATTATTTTTAATTTAATTTTTGTTTAATATTTCATCTTTCAAGCTCTAT
>JAPYYR010000299.1:0-78823 GCA_030523065.1 Aphidius colemani | reverse complement strand
AACAGCTAGTCTATCGTCAGTAATAAATTTTTGCTCATAAGACATTATTTTGATAACCCGAGTAACATCGTGAACTATTTGTCTTCACTTTTCCATGTCTATAATTTATAAAATCATAAAACAAAAAAAGTACACATTAAATTAATACAAACATTAAGTTAATCATGGACAAAACAATTAAATTAATTTAATAATTTTAGCTTTTGCTTCAGCTCATTTAGTACCAATTGCTTTTGATGAATTGACATTCTTAATTTTTAATGTACATCTTCAAGTTTATAACATTTACAATTAGCATTTTAAAAAAAATCCAATAGCTAGTTTATCATTAGCAGTACATTATCTTGGTAACTTGAATAACATCGTGAATAATTTTTCTTTTACTTTTCCATCTCTATAATTCATAAAATCATAAAATAAAAAAAGTACATATCAAATTAATACAAACATTATTAAATAAGACATTTAATCATGGAAAAAAATAATTAAATTAATTTAGTAATTTAATAATTAGTTTAGATTGTCACCATATTTTTTAACATCTTTGTCAAATCATTTCTTAGATAAAACAATCGTTATCATTGTTCCTCTACTGCATTAACATTTACCTGAATAAAAAACATAATTAATTAGTCAATTTGCATAATTATGTTACCTCAAAAGGCGACAATTGTTTTTTCATCTAGCAATTTACTTCATACTTGATTTAGGTTCATCACTCGTCTCTTGATACCCAGCACCACTTGTTGCTGTTGTTGTTGCATCACAGCAACATCACCATGTCCAATACAAAGCCTTGGTCTTGTAATTATTCCACTTGGTGCCATTTAGGATTCTTTTATTCATCAACATCCATAACCTTACCATCAATTTATCTTCCTTTTTTGTTTTTTTCTCACTGTCGATCAAAAAGATAATTGTCAACAAAAAAGTTAGCTGCTCTATCAAAACCATCAGAATAATTTGAAAAAAAAAATTCATTTGAAATCCTGTTTTTCTTCATTTGAAATTTCAAAAAATTTTTCATGTTAATTAATTTATTTGCCAAGTTATTTCACATCAACAAAGTATTTCACCTGCTAAAGTATTTAGCCTATTTTTTTTCTCTTTAATTTTTTGAAAATTATCAATTAAATTTATCTATATTTTTTGTTGAATGCATTTTCACATATTTCATCAAATCATTAATATTAAAAAAAAACAATTTCAATAATTTCAAGACGTAATAACATTCAACATTAATTTATAAAAAAATAAAATTTATGTTTGTTTAAAATAAAAAATACCCCATAGTATTCAAACAAATAAAATAATAAATAGGCCTTTTTATTTGGAGCAATAAATATTGTAATTTGAGTGTAAAATCCATTGAAATAATATGACGAAAACAAAATACGTTAATATAAATTGAAAAACAATCGTTTTACTGGCGGTCCTGTCACTCTCATATCAACAAACCTCAAAATAAAAAATATTAAAAACAGTATATCGTATTTAACTCGCATCATCACATCAGTCAGTCATCTGTTTCTACACTTTTCTATTAGTTTATTTTCAAAATATGACTGCTAAAAACACTGCATTCTCGCCACAGAATATATACTTCCATCAGTAATTTCAATACTATTTTTAGTTTTATAAATAACATTTAAAACGTTTAACAAAATAATTGAGTATACATAACATGCTCATTTTGTCAAATCGTACTGACATTTGCCAGTTTATTTTATCTCGAAAATTAATATACATATCTGTTATATTTTTTTCTCCTCAAACCTAATTAACATCAATAAATTTGAATAATTTAATTTTTCAAATTGAATTGTCGGTTAAATTGCAGCTCACTATATAAATCTCAGACTATTATTTTACGAAAATTAGTAGCTTTGCCACATTGTTTGGCGAATTTCCAAGATCTACTCTCAATTTTTTTACATATTCTCTTTTTTTTTCCTTTTACTATACATCTTCAATTTATAATAGAATTTTTAATTTTATTTTTCATTAAATTAAAGATGCTTGCGTAATAATATGCTTCAATTTGAATTATTTTTTTCTTGAATATTTAGAAAATGATAATATATATAACATTCCATTATTTTCAAGTGGCCACTTTGAATTTATTTTGATACAAAAAGCTCATCTTCATCATGGTCAACCACTCAGTCTATTTTTTTGAGTGATTCATATTTTATATTCTATTGATCTTTGATGTTTATTAAATCATAATTTTCATTATTTATTCATGCAGCTTATAAATAAATGAATATTTAATTTTTTTTTATTTATACATTATATAGTTTTCAAAATTTAGACTATTTATTTTCATACTAACATCATCTTATTTTGCTTCAAATAAAAAACATTCTATTGTTGTAATGACACTACGACAAAGGCATTTGATCAATTTAATTTTTCTTTATGTTTTCAATTGATAAAAAATAGACAAATAATAATAACGATAAAAAATTGAGTATTTCTTTTATCCTCTCGTGCACAATTCGACCATATGAAACGCTGTTGATTGGCTCCGGTCGTTTGACAATTTTCCTCAACGCCGGAGATATATAAATTTTTTTTATTTATTTTCAACAGAAAAATTTACTCAATTGCCTCTTTGAGATTCGTTCGTTCGAAGTAACAAAAAAACGTTTTTCTTGTACGATAAAAACTAAATTGTTTTCTTGGTTTTCGGTATTTATTTATTTAAAAGAAAAAAAAATTAATTTCATTATTTGTATAGTTACGTTGACTGACTTCCTGTTAATTTTCATCTCAATTATATCTAAAGTCTCTTGATCGACTTGATTCTTTGTGTCAAATTTTAAAGTTGAAAATTAACGTCAATCGTTCTTTGGAAATTTTATTCACTCAAAGTACGTTTACAAATGTAATAATCAAGAATCTCAGAAGTTTTATCTGAATTACCATTTACAAGTTTTCAAATTTTCCATCAAAAAAAAAAAATATCATTTATTTTACTTTTTTATTTTCACAAAATACATGTCTTCTGTTTTATTTTTTTTTTTTTAATTTTTCATATTTTAAACCTCAACAAAACGCTTTTCTCATCCTTTATTTTTTATAAAAATTTATTTATTTATTTTCTCAACATTTTCATATCCCCCACGTACTTTGCTCTACAACCTGACACGCGTTTTGTCACCAAGGCAACCATCTCGTCATACAGACTATTGAAGATCCCAAAGTAGGGAGAAAAACTTAACTTAAACTTTTTCATCTTTCCGAAAAAGAAAAAAAAAAATTATCAAAACATATATATATTTTTTATACACACATGTACAAATGAAAATATTTTAAAAAAATTCTCATATTACTTGAAATCCATTAAAAATCATATGTGAAGATTTTTTTTTTTTATTATTTTTTTTCTTGCTTTAATAAAATTCCAAACGGATTGTCGGTTATTATACTTTAAAATATTCAACTAAAATTGTGGTGGTTGGAAAAATCAAGAGTATTTTTTTCCCTTTTTGGCCACCCAGCTTGAAATGACTCGTGAAAAAATTGATAATCCTCGTCATGAATTTAAGTAGTACTTTTTTATATTTCATTCACACACAGATGAATATTTTTTCAAGTTAAAAAAAAATATAATTTTGATAAAATAAAATCTCGGAATAAATTACAAATCGTTATCTATTGTTGTGAAGTACAATGAAATCAAATATATACGGAAATTGATATGGAATTTTGTCTTGTCAAAATTTTAAATGTTTTAAACTTAATTGCCATGTCGACACAGTCATATGCTGTCCTCAGCTTGACAAATTACTGAGTAAATGAGTATTCAAGTATTGTATGAGTGTGACAAATGAAAAAGTATATATATAAATGAGAAAACGACCCGTTATTTTCAACTGAGAATGAATTTATTCCCTCTTTTTATCATCCCTTATTCACCATCTAGGGCTTGCTTGTTAACAGCTAATGAAAATTAGCTTTCATCACTTGATTTAACGTTAAATTGTTCTTCTATATATACATCAACACCAAAGTCCAATATCAAGTACAGTAAATTTAGATTTATATAAATTTTGAAACTCTTAAAATTATATTTAACTCAATTCAAATTGTTCATTTAATTATTTATTTTATCACTTGGATTATTCATCTATTTTGTTCATTTTTTTTCATATCAACTAATTGTTTATTCACTTTTTTTTTTTTTTTTTAAACAAGGGTATTTTTTATAAAGCCATTAAATATCAGAGTGTTCTAAATGCCAATAAGCCAGTGATGTTAAACACCCCCGGATAATATTTTGTATATCATACTGCTTGAATTATATGACTCTAGAATGTTTTGAAATTATCATAAACAAAACGATAATGAATTGCAGAAGTTGCAAAATTACATTGAATTACTCTAGTTTAATTTTATTGTTTTATGAATAAATCATCACAATAATTTTTCCATATGTAAAGCTGTTTTTTTTCTTTGTTTCGTGACGGATGTTATTGATTGTTATCAACAATTGTTTGACATTTATAATTTTTATTAACCGATTAATTTAATTTTTTATTTTGAAAATGAATCGATGACAAAAGAGCAGCTTAACTCTTTACATAAGAATAAATGTCGTCAATGTTTTTAACCGAGTCAAGACCGTCGGATTCAAGTCCGTTCCCTACATCATGTCTTTGGCGTCTGAATAAACATATCCAATGTCTGGCCAGGCCACCCAACTGGAACTATTAAAACACTTATGGGAAAAAAAAAAAAAATCACTTCTCTGTCTTGTTCTCTGTTAAACACCCTTTTTTGTAACTAAAAAAAATTTTAAATCATAACAAAATAAGTTGCAATAATGGGAGGCAACACATCAAGAGAATATCCACTTGCAGTCTTCATTCACTTTCTCATTCATTCACCCATTAATTTGACAGTAGAAAAAAAATTAAAATAAAAGTTATTCGTTCAAGCCGAAATGTAGATTTATCGTGACAAATCACAGCTCTTAAATTAAACGTATCTCATAAATAATTTATTATCATTTTATTTAATTATTCTGTTTAGCAGGATTATTGGCAAATAAAATCAACTCGAATTAGTATTATTTTTTTTGCTTATTATTTATACATTTATTTACAATTCTAATATACACAAGTCTATATAATTCAACATTAAAATTTAAATTTTTTCATATTAATATAAATATTGCTGATAGATAAAGAAATTTATTTTAATATTTAAAGGAATATTTATTTTATACACATAACAATTGTCTATTTGAGAGAAATTTAAAAGAAATAAAATTTTTATATATATATATTTGGTTGATGATTGAGATAATAATGATTTGGGTGAGACTAGTTATTTGTTATTATCAGCTTTTGTTATTTGAGTGTCACGTGTTACTTCAAGTTCCGAAATGCCTTGAATTTGCATTTGTGGTGATTGCAAGGATGGACACAGAAGAGGGTGATATGGTAGACAATAATATGGAAATGTATTTAATGTTTTGGTATGATGAAGTTGTGGTGGACAATTTATTTGACCAGGAATTTGTATATTTGTACCACGAAGTGGTGGAAGTCCTCTAAATTGTTCATCAGGATGTACCAATACACGAACAGCAACTCTTCTTGCTGAATTTGAATTAACTAGAGCACCAAGTTCTTGTTGCTGGCGTCTTTTCGTTTTATATCTGTTATTTATAGAGAAAAATTAATAATTATTTAAGATTCATTTTCATTCAAAAAAAAAATAAGATAATTATCTTTACCTTCGATTTTGAAACCAAATTTTAACTTGTGTTTCTGTCAATTTTAATCCTCTCGCTAGATCAGCTCTCTCTGGACCTGATAAATATTTTTGTGCTGCAAATCTTCGCTCTAATTCATAAACTTGTGCATGAGAAAATGCAGCTCGACTTCTTTTTTTTCTATTTTGCAATGATTGCCCGTGTGATTGATTATCAAACATATCATCTTCCATTTCGTCTGAAAAAAAATAATAAAAAAACATATATTTTTTAAAAATAACATTAAATAATTTTCATTTTAAAATATTAGTTTTAAATTTATGAGAATTATATACTGAGTTTTTAAAGAGGCTTTTGATGTCTCGTTTTGAAATTTTATACACACGTGTGTGGCTCGGTCTGACTATATGTTTACTTTTTCCCTTTACTCCCTGGTAATTTCTCTTTGCTTAACCAGAGTCAGGTATATTCTTAAAAGTTTTTTATAATAATATTTTGCTTAGACTTACATGTCAAATGCAAAACAGATCATTCAAAATTAAAAAAAATATATCAATAAAATAATTACCATACATCCAATCACTCATACATCGGCTAAATGAAATTTTATCTAAAAAATAATTTAAATAGTCAATCAATTACTCCAATTCAATCATTCATAAGATGGAAATTGTTTTTCTTTCAATTTTATGAAAACATCAATGAGAGATTAAAGATTGATTTATAAAAAAAAAAAGGTTTTTCGACATTTGTTTGCGGATAAAAGTGTTCAGCACTCAATGTAATTTAATATCTATAAAATATTATTTTGTACACTTGGATATTTACTAGATAAAATGTGTATTCATCTACACAACGGAAGTTGAAATAAAAAAAAAAAAAAAAAACTCGTAAAATATTTTATGAGAAGATGTGTGTGTTTTTGAAGGGTGCGTTATGATAACATTAGACAAATATATTTGAAAAAGTGAAGACAAACGGCAAAGAAACAAGTGCATTGGGGTCATTAAAGCGGTTAATTTTTTTCCTTTTAATATATATAATTAAACATGGATATTTTATTCTATATGTTTTTTTTTTTTTTTTTTTTTTTTGGCATCTTGTGACGTCTGCCTGATATATAGTCAAGTGGCCACTTATGCAACTAAAATTACATTCAATTACGTTATCTTTTTGGTGCACGGATCACGATTTTTAAACTTTTAAGACTCTTGACGGACAAGTGGGCACCATGCCTGTAATGATTCCGGTCTCAATTTTTACATCATGAGGAAATAGCACTTGATCCATTTTTAATTTAAAAAAAAAATAAAAAGGATGTAAATATAATTCTATTAATATAATTATCAATAAAATAATTACCTAGATATTTATTTTTACTCATGTCCAGTGCTTCATCTTGCTGACGGTTGTTTGTATCTTTTATTTTTCGATAATTTGTAATGCCAGTTAAATTATCAAAATTATCATAATTTGTTTTTGGAATTGTACCGAAATTTGTTAAATTTGCTTGGGCCAAATTTCTTCTTAAAATATCCAATTCTCTGACAACACTGACACGACATTCTGGTGATGATTGTTCACGTGGATAAATAACTTTTTTTGATGATTTCGTATCATGCTCAATTGATCCATATGAATTTCTATCGTAAATTTTATCCTGATTATTATCTGATAGCATTGAATTGTCATGAAAATCGTTTGATATTGAATGATGAATTTCTGGTTGTTGTAAATTTTTTTTCGAACGACTAAGAATGTCCTCAATGCTGAATGGTGTTGGTTGATTTGACAAGGATGGTTTAGGTGATACTGACAAACTACTGTTCGATTCAGTTGCCATTTTTTAAATTTATTTTTAATTAAATTATAATTTTGTTTTTAAATATTCACTTTGGTATTTATCAATCAATTTTTATTATCATAAATTTTCACATTTATAGTCACATATCACTATTTATTTATCTGCGCACTTATTGAAATGGTGAAAAAAAAAAAAAAATTACCAACGAGCTTGCACCCTTTCGACAGAGTGTGCTTGGGTCAAGTGCGTGCTTCGTTGTTCACCAGGAACTTATTTTTCGAATTAGTGCGCCACTCTAGCCCCACTACTATCACCACTACCACCATCAATCTATCCAAGGATTCTGGGGTTACACTAAAAAAAAATCAAATAAAACAAACCAAAATATTACGAGGAGAAAAAAAAAAATAAAATAAAGAAAATTTAAAGACAGTAGCTAACGAGTCTCTCTCGTATTTATCTGGTTGAAGCTTTCCTTCTTCATTCACTCAAACTAATAATCATCATCCCTTTTTTTTTTTTCTCAAGATTTTTTTATACTATGATTGTGTGTAATGCCGGAAACGAGAATGTCATGTGTAGGTGGAGTCATAAAAATTTGATATCGTTATGTGTCTTACCCTGTTAACATTTATAAGCTTTTTCATCTTCACTGACGTACATTCATGTCGTCTCGCTTGTTTGACGTTAACGCCTCGCCCCATGACCAATCCAAGAGTTTTCCCGCGAACTCGTATTTCAAGCTTCCACCAATCCTCGTGGACTATATTATCTGTGAGTATTTATATATATCCGTATATATTCTTCAGTGATAGTAGTGATGGTGATGATGGTCTTGGTGGTGGAGGTGGTGGACTTGGCGTCGCGACGACGAAGCGTAATTCCCGATGTGCTAATTTTCACGAGGGCCCTTCCGAAAATGTCCCACATTTTTTTTTTATTTTAATTAACATAATGAATTATATTCTTAATTAATTCAATCACTTTTTTTTTTTAATCATAAGTGTAACTACTTACTTGATACTTTTTTTTTTTTTATATATAAAAGTCATGACTCGAGAAATTTTTCTAATAATTTACAAACATTGTTGATACATTTTTTTATCATAAAAATTTCATACATTTAATGATAAATAGTTGTTGTTTTTTTTTTTCAAAACTAAATGCACATAGCCTCGAATCATATTTTTTATTGAAAAAAAAAGAAAACGTAAAATACAACTTAGGACTTTAACCAGTTCCTGTAATTTTTTTTCTTTCTTTTTTACTACAGTAGTAAAATATATATATAAAGTTTAAAAGATTTGTATGAAAAGACACGTTTCAAATTTTCTGAATTGGTGCTAACGATTTTATCAAAGTTATATGCGAATAAATGTGAACGACACTCATCTTGACTCTTGTAAAATCAGGAAACTATACTTTATCGCAGGTTGGATTATTGTTGTGTTCATGAGACATATATAACCATCTCATTTTTCTATGCAGACATATATATTGTACATTTATAGTGTTGGTTTTGGTAACTGTTACGGGACACTGTGTGTATATATATCCCAGGGTGTTGCTTTACATAACAATTGACGCTAAAGACTTGTTCAGGCATTGTATGCCACGTGCGAATCCCGGAGTTTCCTATGCTTGTTTAATTAAGTGTGAACCACAGAAGCGCAAGCTACGCCTCACTTGTTACGATTATGGGCATCAAGCCGTGTTACTCTCATTGCATAAATGGATTGCATAAATCATTGTGTTCGATCAGACGACAATATTTCATCGAAATATCAAATTTTTAAGACGAAAAAATCACGAAATAATTCTAATATTATTAACAGTATTTTATTTGACATAAATAATCTTTTTTTTTACTAATTTTACGATGAAAAATACTGTTATTATCACCTTTTTATATATTTTTTTTTTTTATTAAATTAAATTGTCAAATGCTACTTATAAGAAATTGGTTTAATCTTTATTCTTTTATATATAAGTTGAATCCAATCGATGACAAATTATAGGGTGTTTCAACACAGTACAGCTTTATTTTCTTCTTCTTTCCCTTCACCTCGCAATTGAAAAAGCTATAAGGCTCTGACCCTCCCGCTCAATTGGTTGCAATTCTTAAAGACCTTAATTGGCGCGGAAAATTATACCTTATTTGAACTACCCCAATGTTATACTGAAGCTCATCTCTTCTTTTATACATATAGATATATAAAAAAATGTGTTTCAACTACTGAACTTTTCTTGAGAATTTTATTAGCCGCAAAAGTTTATTTTTTCTTTTCTTAAATTTAGACTTACGAAAGTCTGTACTTTCTGACCCTACTACTCGCTTTATTTATTCAGCAACAAGCGTTCCGGTTATAAAATTGTGATACGGATAATATTCAGGAGAGTTTGCTTTATATATTTACTAATTTTCAGACTTTTCCGACGGTGCGTTTTTTTTTTATTAGAAAAATAAAAACAAGAAAGTAAGAGTATGTCTTATGCACCAATCTGACTTTAGGCTCATAGCATCCTACTCGACAAAAAGCGTTCCGTTTGTAAAATTGTGATACGAATAATATTCAGAAGAAGTCGCTTCATATATTTACTAATTTTATGACTTTTCCGACGGTGCGTTTTTTTTTTATTAGAAAAATAAAAACAAGAAAGTAAGGGTATGTCTTATGCACCAATCGGACTCGAGGCAAATAGCTTTCTACTCGACAAAAAGAAATTCGGTTGGGAAATTGAAATACAGATAATATTCAGGGGGGTTTCCTTTATATATTAACCAACGTTCAGGAATTTTTAGCTATGCGTTTTTTGTTTATTAAATAATTGGAAAACAAGAAAGTAAAGTTATGTCTTATGCAAAAATCTGTAGAAGACAATTATTTTAATATTCTAGCTCAAATATTCTATAATAAAAAGAACTTTAAGAGTTTATTTTAAGGTGATCAAGCTATCCGTGGAATCCTTCGACAGGATTATTTTTAAAAAAATATAATTATTTGTAGTTGAGAGTGTCTTTTTGTACGATGCTAATATGAAAACATGTACCACATATACATTGATGAATGTATCTCTCATGATCGTGCGACTAAGAATATAAAAAATTGAAATAAAAAATTAAAAAAAATACAAGAAGCGACCGGATGACTGCTAACTGTTTATTAGTCTTGTGTTTTAAAGTCCACACGTCTGTCAGTTCAGAGATGTAATATTAGTGCTTTAGTGTAAAACTTGTTGGCAGTAGTATGCCACCACATAAACTACCATCACAATGTTTATATAAATACGTATCATCATTCGATGATTATTTCTCTTTATTCACTCTTTCTGTCTTATCTATTTTTTCATTATTTCTTTGTATGATGCTTTTCTATAATTAAAACTGTTTAGATAGATGTTAAATGTTACTTACTCACTTTATTACTCGGTGAATTTATTTGCATATTTTTTAAAGATTCAATCAATTCATTGTTCATTTATTTTATGGAATTTTTTGAATAAACATTGATCATTTAATTATTTAGTTTAATATTGTTCAACTAAATATGAAAAAATTTATTAAAATAAATCAATTGAATATCTAGTGAAGAAAAAAAATATATTATTTTGTAAAATTCAAGTGATATGACCGCAAGAAGTTATTAGTTCATGATGAGTTGGTTCAAAAAAAAAGTAGTGATTATTTGTACGAGCTGGAATTGAACAGGGTATCTTATCGACTGTAGTTTTTCAACATATGCTATGAATTTTATACATCTACAGCTAAATGTGTAACACTCTGCTTTCGATATAGAATACTTGAAGAGTTTTGTCGTTATTTTCCAGATGTCTCTGTTAATTTTCATCTGGTTTTCGAAAGGATAAATGTTTCCAAATAGAATCTTTTATAAAATAAAATCTTGAAGATAGGGTAAATATTACTTGGCAAAAACTGATTAGTTTCAGTTGAAACTTTTTTGGAAATAGCTAAAACCTGCCCTCATTTTCACCTGACAAATTTTAACAATATTTATCAATGCATCATTAGGCAATAACTGTAGCTGATTTTTTTCGTTTAATAATGAAGTAGTTGTCTTTCAACAACCTCGAACGTATGAATAGAGATCAAGTCAATTTAAATGTTCTTTTTTTTGGACCACACTACTCCCTAATAGTAAAAAAGTATCAAATTTCATCGGTTAATATGATTGATCATTTGAATCATCGTACCATTTCAGAGAAAACATTTTATATCTGTTGACTGAGTGGATCCAATGAATTTGTGATGAATCGTAATGCATGACAGAGATTATATTAGATATCAAAGTAAAATCTTCAATCACTTGTATATATCAATCAAAAATGAATAAAATCATTTCCGACAATTTATAATTATCATCCATAAATAATATCTAAATTTAAAATTTCTGCAAATTTTATTTGAAGTGTTTGGGTAATTATGGAAGACATCATCCGGTCCATTACTTTTAAACTTCAATCGCAAGTACTTTTAAATTTCATCCATTATTGTTATTAATATTTATAATTTACAGAATAAAAAATCATTGACATTCACATTTAAGTGTCGATGCAACCCTATAATTAAATAACTGTTTAAAATTACAATAAATATACAAAATTTTTTATTAAAAATTTATATTTACTCAAAACAAAATCTATACATGCGTAAATATTAGATAATATTATTATTTATATTCAACATTAGTATTTTAATATGTAAATTTCCTTATTTTATCTAAAAAACATATATATTTATCATCAAGGTAATATCAATTAAATTTATACACATATATATTATAAATTTAAGAATAAAAATTCCCACGTTGACAAGAAAAATCCAGAGTAAATGTTTCTCTTTTTATCATTTATATTTGATATCGCATCTCAAGAGGATGAAAATATATTTATAAAAATTTACAGGTGCAGTTAAATTAGGCTGAGGTTATTTTTTATTTTTCAAACTCAACGATGACATTTACTGCGTATATAAAATTAAATTAAATAGTGAAAGATCATAAAATAACGCCTGACATTTTTATCAGTATGTTCCCATGAATCGTAACAGCTAACAGCTAACAGTAGCTGTTAGTAATATGTGCATATCAAGATCCCACAATATTATATAGAAGTAAAAAGGACGCATATCGTTTACGCACAAACCACTTGAACTGCCAGATGACCCCGTCTTACTCACACGATAACCCTAAAAGCAATTCTTGGCTTTGCTCAACCTGTCATAAATATATACACCTATTTTTAATATTTTTTAAATTTTAAATTTTTTATTTTTTTCCATCGTACTATTTTTGATTCTTCGACTCATTATCTATATGAATATTATAAATGCAAATATAATTTTTTTTATATTTAATTTTTATTTATTTATTTATATTTTTAAACAGAAAGAGAAAATAAAAAATTGTTTCTTTTTTAATCTTGTTTATACGGTCAGATATCCTCTTGAGATTGAGGGATGATTTTTTTTAAATTTTTAAATTTTTTTATTTAAATAAAATGCTTCCGCATTTGAGACACTTGAAAATGAATTTCCGGTAATTTTATAAAATATTTTAAAGCGTTTGTTTATTTCTATTTGAAAAATAAAGATTTTTTTTTTGTTTCTTGTTTTGGCAAACTTCTTTGGATAATATTAATTACTAATAAAGCTACCAGAGTCTTTGAAGATTTTGATCAACAGGAAGTGGCTCTGTGTAATTAACATATGGTACCTGATAATTTGGTGGATTTGTGTAGCTTGAAAATACAAAGTCACTTGGTATTATTGGTTGATCAATCATTGTTCTATTTTCTGTCATTAAAAGACCTGTTTTTTCATCTGATGCTGATATTTTTAGATCAGAATATGATGACACATCACCAGGTATTTTGTACTCGCTTTTTATGAGTCTCGATCCATAATTTGTACGATAATCACTTGATGCCATGTTGTGTCTGTGCGTTGTGTCTTGACTAGTTGTTATGTCGCTTCTATAATCTGTGTTGTCTGATCGGATTTCTGGACTAATAAATTCTGGACTCATTCTAATGTCATTTATAAATTCTGGCTGTATTCCTGGTGCATTCAAATCTGCTCTATATCCACTCCAATAATTATTGCTATTGTTGTTATTATTGCACGTCGTTGTCTTTCCATTTTTAATTAAAACTGGTACTGGTATTTTTTTTACTGTATGATTTTTTAATGTTTGGGTTTGCATTTTTTCTGCGTCTTCAATACGTGCACGTTTATTTTTATATCTTCTATTTTGAAACCATATTTTTACCTGGGTACTTGTTAATTTTAGTGTCGTCGCTAATACTTCACGTTCAGGGGCACTTAGATAACGTTGTTGTTTGAAACGTTGCTCCAACTCATAAACTTGTGCCTAAAAAAAGCCCAAAAAATAACGAAATATTAATTGTGATTTATCTCAATATCATAAGTTATTTATTTTTATTTTTAAAAAATTGAGTTAATTTAATTTCATTAATTTTTATTTTTTCAAGCCAAGTGAAACACTATTTGTTTAATCTAAATTTTACTATTTTTTTCAAATTTAAAAATCAATAAATCGATAAAATGATAGCTATTATTAAAATTTAAAAAAGAAAAATTTATATTTTCTTATTTTTCTTACCTGTGAAAATAACACACGTGGTTTTCTTTTAATCCTTTTTCCTGATTGATTTTTGCGCAATTCTGTTTTACTTGATGTCACGACATTGCCTAAATGAATTAAACAATAAATTATTAATAAACAAATGATAAATAATTTTAAATTTATTAAAACTAATCAACAATTATTAAAATTCATTTATTTATTTTTATATTTATAATTTACCATCTTCTATAACAGGATTTTCATGATACTGATGTGTTGGAAGATGTCCCAATGAATGACTGTGATTTAAATCTTGATAGCTCTGATAAATCATTTGTGTTTGTTGTTGTTCTTTGAATTTATCAATATCCCAATGATTTTCTTGAATGGCATTGTATCCATAGTAATCTTGTGTCATATGTGGCACCTGCTGATGACTTCCATAACAATCCATACTGGCAACTTGTTGATTATCGTTGAGAATATCACGAACACTAAATGATATAGAAGAAGCCAACATTCTATTGCATCTCCACTTTTAATTCCCAAATTAAAATCTATCAATCAAAAATATCTAATCACTTCACTTGAGCTTTTTTTTTTTTGTTTTTCCAATAAAAAAATTAAAACAAATAAACAAAAGATAACACAAACAAATTGATGTTTTATAATCAAATAAATATGTTAATTATTACTATTCGATGAGTATTTGCTTTGGCAAAAAATTGTTAAGTAACAAAGAAATTATTGGAGGGTAGTTTATAGTTGAGTTGTCTGGTCGGAGGGCAAACGTCAAATGTGAATTGAGCAGGCAGTGGAGAGAACAAGTCAAGTGTTTAGTTCGACGCACGATTGAAACATATACACCAACTTTTATTCACTGGAGTGAAAAACATATGCTCGGATTTTTTTTTTATGTCCTTTTTTGTTTTTTTATTTTTTTCATAGAGCATCACTTTGTCTTCAGGACACCAACTCCGCAAGGTGTATTTTTTGAATTTTGATTTCTCTTCTTTCCCTCCCTTCCCTATGAGACAAGCGAATTGCTTTGATGATTAAATTAAAATTAAAATATATATAATTACATTTGCAATGTTTGATTAATTGAGACGCGAAAGGATGTGGTTTTTATCGAACAGCCATGTCGGAAATTCCAACTTGGGCGGAGGAATCACATGTGGTTTGGCACGCCTATGTTAAATATCTTCGCCAATGAGCATTATTCCATTTGCTTGATATATCACAAGATAAGCTTTGATTTACGTGTTGTATCTTGCGATGCAAACATACATTGATCATCAAGACAAATTTATATTTTTTGAGTACTTTTAATTGGAATTACTTTCAAGTCTTTGACCTTTTATCTTCTTTGTTAGGCAAACCATTATTTCATATTAATTTAGCTTTTATTCTTTTTCTGGATGAAAAGTAAAATAAAAAAGATTAAGATATTGCTAAAAATATTTATGTTTATTTTCATATTCAGTATATAATTTTTTTTGTTTAATTATTGTTGCAGATGAGAAGACAAGCTGATGATATTCATCGCTGGAAATTTTCATCTACTGCAGAAAAAGTGAGTTTACCAATATTTTTTCAATTCATTTTAATTTTATTTTCAAATTACTGTCAAATTTACTAGTCATTGTGTACATTTAATGTTTTTTCGTTAAAAAAATCGATGTCCCATTTGATTTTCCATCGATAAACATTTTTTGTTACGTCAAATCGAAATAACTAAAATTTTTTTTTTATTTCATTTCTAAAATTATTTACCCAAGTTGAAACTATACGACTAATAAAATTAACAGTTTGTGGAAAGATAGAAAAATAACATAATTTCCCACAAGTTTTTGGTCTAAGGGCATTAAAAAATAAAGAATATAAAAAATATAATATTTTTTACATTAAGACATTAGCCAGACGTACTAAGTTTCAAAGGCGCCCAAAACCCTTGACGTCTTGGGTCTAGATAAATTTTGAAATTAAAAAAATAAATAAGTAAAATAAATAATTGAATGAAATAATATATTTTTTCAATGTCGTTCATAAGCAAGATCATTAACCCGAAACAATCCTGTTCAATCATCATCGGTTGTATCAAAAATTATAATAGTTAAAACAAAAAAAAAATAAATACAAAGATTCTTTGATTCTTTGATGGATGGGTAGATCATTTTTTTATAAACTTTTATAAAACTCAAAGAAAATTTTTAAATAAATAGATCATTTGATGTATCTTTTACTATACAAGCCAGCCTCAACAAAAAGTACATTTTATTTTTTTTCAATTTCAAATAACCCGTCGGACCGTCGACGAGCAGAGGGTAGTTAATTTACATGACATTATTATAGGCTCGTGTCCTAAAGTGTTCGATAAAGGCGCCATGTCGTAACAAAAATATCGGGCGCCTATTTTGACTGTGGGAAAGACGATTGTCGCTTGTTGGACGACGACTGTCACCAAGTGTGTCGAAGACTGAATCCTCCAATGACACCCTGATCTCTCATGTTTGGCAAAATTTTACTTAAAATTATATAACATGGCGACAAGAACCACTTGACGCTCATGCCGCACCAGTCTAGAAGCCAATAAATGTTAACCATATCATAATTATAAATAAAAACTAAAAAAAAATTCCAAAAAAAAATAAATAAATCTGTCATTATCATGTTGAACAGATTTTTTTTTTCTTTAATCAATCCCCATACTTGTGAGCCATCTAGGATTGTTTATCTTAATCGTTCATGTTAAAATGTTAGAAAAAAAACGCAATGAGATATTAACTACATGTACGTCACGATTATAAATATATTAAAGAATGAAAAAAAATGAAAAAATCGACATAAACGTAAGATTATTGAAGGAGGGTAAAGGGAAGTCCCGCAATGTGGTGTCCAGTTGCAAGGCGCCTTTAACCATGACACACAAAAGGGTCCTTTGTATTGGCGTCGTCTTGGGTGTCGTTTTTTTTTTTTTTAACAATTTCTTTTTCTATCGTCCGTTGTATATATAACTGTGTTACATCAAAATCAAACGATGAAAATTCATCCATGGGGACCGTTGTGGTGTGGTGTTGCGTCTCGACTCGTGGGGGGTCATATGACGTTACCTATCAATATTAAAACTTCAGACAAGTTTATGTTTTTATTTCATGAGTTATGTATATCAGTGTTGTTGTTGTTTTTTTTTTATTTTGTTTCAAAAAAAAAAACCCACACATGTTGAAGATCGATCAATCGAAATGCAGATGATAGTTTAGTGGCATAGAAACTTCCGCTAATAAAACTGTTGAATGTTAATGTAGTTTTTTTTGTTTTTTCCGATGTAATGATCACTGAATATTTTAATAGAGCTTTCATACTTGAAACTTGAAGTAGTTACATGTTTGATAAAGAGAATACTTCAAAAAATAAATTAAAAATCTATAATTTCGTAAATTTTTCGACACCTTCCGGAAGAGATACTTCAAATGAAATAAGTATCCTCATTTACAGGTTTAATGTCATTGACAAGTAACACTTGAAAATCGATTTGAGTGGATCCATCCATACGCAGGGTACAGATTTGTGCACTTGATATTGTCGCGACTGTTTGTTTAACAGTCAAATACTTATGAAAAAAAAAAAACCTTAGTTTATATGACCCGACAATTATTTAGATCTTTGTGTCTAGACGATGAGCATCCCCTTGTCTAGTCAATAGTCGCAAACCCAAGGAAAAACCATATTACATTTCCCAGAAACACATGACAATCTACTGGAAGCAAAATCTTTAGTAGACGCCAATTCGATCCTTCAAATTTTAGCAGCCTAATTATCAAATTATCACTCTATTATTCACCAATTATCCAGAAATTCACTTGAGTATATTTTCACTTAGTGCGACCGGTGGTGCAAGCTCTTGCAAGCTCTTGTAGGATCATGTAGGATTTTTTCCCTAAGCTTGTCGATAGAATGCTTGTCGTCGATCAGATGGTAGAGACTTTTTCTATCAACTTTTTCATCGTGAAATGTTTCGATCAACAAGCGGTAAAGCAGTGCCAGCTGCTAGTAAATGTTACAAAATCATTCACAAGATGGAAAAAGTAATAAACATCTTCGGTTTTTGTTTAAAATTGCCTTAAATAATAATAGTAATTTTCAATCTTAATAATTTATCAAATTACAAGTTTTCGATAGGGCATTATCATAAAAATAATGAGATGAAAAAAAGGCACTGCTTCTTTTGATTAACCTTTTACAAAGTCTAAAGACACTTGTATGTCAAAAAAAAACATATTTAAATGAATAAAAAAATTAAATAAATGGTTTTATGATGATAAGGATATCTCAATCGACTTTATCTGTCTTAAATGAATTCCCCAACATCTTCTGATTACGCCAAGTAATATTGAGAAATTAGTTGTTAGAACCCCAAGCTTATACATGTCTGTCAATAAAATATGTCTCATCTAGATATTCCAGAGTAGTTAAAAAATAATAGTAAAATGTTTTTAACAAATAAATTATAAAAAAAAAAATGTTACGGGGCGTTAAAGGGACAGAGTCAATCAAACAAGTTTCATATTATTTTCGGATTCTCTCTCAAGATGAAGCTAAATTGTTTTACTTTTTTTAAAAATTTATTTATTATTTTAAACGTCTTTATAATCTAAAGAAAAAAAAAGAAATAAACAAACTTTTATTATCTCAATTTTTAATTTATTTTTTTTAATTATATATACATATTTTTTTTTCTGTTTAAACAGTTTTCATAATTTAAAAAATAAATAAATTTATATATTAAAGTATTCCTTGCTGTGATTATAAAAGTTGTAAACTATCAAACCAGCTCGTTACCCAAGTTTCTTGCTGATCATTGAAGGGAAGCTTAATAATATCGATTTGAACGTTCAAATAAGATCAACCAAGATAGAAAAATTCAAAGAGATGCCGCTTCAAAGTTGCTTATATATACCGTTGACTTGACGAAGAGATCTCTAAAACCCATGTCGACTTTCATGATTATTATTATCTTGATATCATCTGTTTGATGATGCTCACAGAATACATATATATACACTAGTAGCATTCGCATTTTCATTCTTCATGTGTATATAATTTTTTTTGTAAACATTTTTTTATTCATCTTACAATTTATTTTGGGCCTGGTTGGTGTTCACAGATGGGGGTAAAATTCCCAGGGTGGTCCAATTTGTCTGGACCTTTTTTTTTGCTTTTTAATATTGTTACAAACTCATTCTTAATAATATAAACTCATCTACAAACTCATCTGTTAAGTTCTCGTTGTTATATACTCATACAAATGACACACTCAGTGAATTCAATTTTTTCTTTTTTTCTTCATAAATTATATCAATCATACACTCTTAAATTGATTACACGTATTTTTTTTACCTTTTTAATTTATAATCAATCATGTATTTTTATTCAACTCATTTATTAGTACATCAGTTGATATTTTATTTATTTTTCTGAAGAATTAAACTTGATTCATTTGGTAAATTTATAAATAAACACAAATGATTATTATTCTTTATTACAGATGATTAATATAATAATGATACGATGTATATTAAATAAATGAGAACAAAATCAAGTTTAAGATTAAAAGTCATTAATAATATTTGCTTGATTGTTAATTGTTTATGTCTGGTCTAATTATTGCATATTTTCTGGTTCGCATGTGATAGTACGCTATAGAACAATGAATTCAAAATAATACAACTTTAATTGATGCTCTTTATTCTTATTAAAAATACGAGTTATTAATGATCATTTCATATGTGTCTCAATTGGCCTCCATCCATCAATTTCAAAGAAATATAATAACTCAGTTTTATTTTATTTTTCAATAATTATTCATGATTGCACAGTGTCCATGTATTTCATCTAGAAATAGAAAATCTCAGATTAGTTTTGTTTCGTAAATGATTTTTAGAAATGTTAATGGGCTTTTTGTTTATTTAATTGAATTAATGTCTAATGGCAAATAGCCAGGGAAAGGATGTTGCTTACTAAATAGGTAAATCACATCCTTTTCGCATGTAAAGTGTTTATTTATTGTCGCAAAATTCTAGGCGAGCCAAATAAAATTAATAATAATTAATGATAAATAATATATAAAAGAAAAATTGATGACAAAGAAAATGAAATTAATTTATTTCAATATATCATACGATTCGATTAAATTAAACTAAATTATTTGTTATAAATATTTCTCGTTAGAAAATATATAAAAGTTATTGTGAAATTTCATGAAAAAAAATCCCCTCAAAATATCATTTCATATATTGCGCAAATAAAATTTATGATGTTTAAATTTAAATGATATTATCTTGATATAAATTATATTGATGTTGTAAGTGGTTTATTTTGTATTAAATATGATATATTAATATATGGTGTGATGAGGAACCCCACTAAGTAAAATAATAATAAATTTGAGATTTAAAATAGTTTCTGGTTGACTTGTTATAAATGTAGATAATATCTTATCACGTTTGTCAGGGACTTTATGGTAATTACATAAGTAATATGATTATAACGTCAATTACTGAGTGTTTCTAAATATAATTATAGCAAAGTTTATGCTGAATGTTCTTGATCGTGTCATTCATCTGTGTTATAATAAGACATCCTCTGTTCAAAGTATAAAATTATATTATTTCTTTATTTTCTACATATATATTTATACCAAAAGCAACAAATTGCTTATCTCGTTATTCCTAAATGTTGTGTTGACAGCTTCCTCGCTTTTATCTGCCTTGACCCTTCTCTATTTTTATTTTTTCTTTTCAACTTCTTAAATGTTGTACAATAATTCTTCTCAAGTCAAAACCTTAGGATAACCTTTTACATATTCAAAACATAAAATTATTCGAGATAATAAATAACGAAGGGAATATATTTTAAACTAAATTTCTTAAATTTATATGTATAAAATGAATTGATTAAAAATATTTTTTGGTAAATGGGATAATTGTTTTTTTTTTCTTGGCTTTTTGTGATTGATGTTTGATGCAGTGTTGTAAAAAAATTTAAAGAAGTTTATTGGCGATGAGAATGATAAAAGGAAAATAACAAAAAATCTACAAGGCATCCTGTTGGCGAGACGAATTGTCCTCATTATTTCCTGGGCATTGGTTCACCCGACACGCTTAATAATCCGGCGTAACGTGGCCGAAAATTGGCCGCGAGCTACCTCGCCTCTTTCTCATATATTTTGCTTGATATTACAGATATTGTTGAGTGTAGAGTAAAACAATAAGAAAAAAACTACTATATTTCTTGATGAACCTGGTCATCGCATGACTTGGCAAATGGGCGATACAAAACTAGAATGAAAATAAAAAAAAAACGAGATAAAGGTTCAAAAAAATGGTATCATAAAAGTCAGAATTCATCGGTTAAACCAAAAGCGATCAAATTCAACCGATGAGATTTCGATTTAGCTTCGGTTAAATGTCTTTATTCTATCCTGACAGTGCGATAAATTTTATCAAAATTAACACGAGTAATCGCTGTGTTATTTTGACGGAAAAAAAATAAGGAAAAAATTATTAAAATGAAAAGGAAAAAAACAAAATGTATATCTCCTTTTTTTTTTATCAAATTTTATTGGTCTTAAAATTTTATTTATTTATTTTTATTTGTTTTAACAAAATTCATTTAAAATAAATTCTTGGTTGATGTCTTACACTTGGATTAACATCTTCATTCGACGGTAGACCAATGGGGTATTCGTACAAAAAATAATGCCGACTTGTTGGTTAATTAAATTAATTTGTACAAATAAAAATTGATTGAGAATATTATTATTGTTTTTTTTTTTTTTATGTAAAATAAATATGGGGGTTGAAAAGTATATATATATATTATTTTTAAAATATATAGAAAGTGAGATGCTGGGTATAATAATATTGCTATGTGGCTAGAAGGAACCCGAGGGCGAACTCCTGCTGGGTAATATATTGTGGACCAGGTCCTTTGAAAGGAGGCGCGGTACTGTCTCCACTTCACGAGCATCAAAAGCAGAAAAAAAATTAAATCACGAAATATAAAAAACATACAAATAAATGAATATTAAGAGCGAACATAAAAACGACCAGCAAATTTATAAAAAATAAAAAAATTCGTCAACGTGTTGTTGGAATTTTTGTTGTGTGATTTTTTTTTATTTTCGTATCATTTGTCGGTTTTTATTAACTAAGTGATTTTCTAATTTTTTTAATATCACACTTGGTTGTTTACGAGTTTTTAAAATCGAGATTAATATATTTTTTTTTCCTTTTTTTCTTTACTTATCATAGAAAAATAGCTATAGATATTATTTAATCTTTTATTTTATTTTTTTTCAATTCACTGTGATTATTTTTTTTTGACACTCAATAATTTATGATAAATAAAATATCTTTTTAAGTTTAAAATTCAATAGTTAATGCCAGAATTTAATCAATTTTTATATGACAATCAACGTGGCTTTTTTTTTTTTTATTTTCTTCAAGTAGTAATAATTTTGTTTTATCAATCAAATTACATTTATTTATACAGATTATAAATTTCAAAAGAAAAATACAATTTATTTATTTTTAAAATGATGAGAAATATTTAATTTACTATTTGATATTTATGACAAACTTGAATCAAAATCTTTTATAATAAAAATTAATTTTTTCTCCTCGTAGAATTTCTATATCCAAAAAAAAAAAAAAAAAACCGAAATATTAATTTAAACATTTTTAAATATAGAAAATAAATTTATCGGTGTCTTTTTTGTATTTAAAAAATATTTAATCTTACCTCTCAATGGTTTGGGTCGAAGAGGTCGTAAGTAAAAATAAAATTAAGTATTTAAAAAATAAAATAAAAAAATGAGGTAAAAGTTTTACAAGAGTTCAGAATCTAGTAAAGTATATGTTCCACACTGGTGGAATCGTTGGTATAATTAATTGGCCAGTACAACACGCCCGAAATATCTTTTGAAAAAAATAAAAAATAAATAATAAAAGAAGAAGCCAAGCAACTACTATATATACGTACGGTAATTAGTACCTGCAGACGCCTAATGAGTGTTCCGGAAACAAGAAACCCGTTTTGCGATTCACTTGGCAATTCTCCTTATCATCATGCTCAAAATCAATTCAAATTAAACGACCTATAAAAAATAAAAAATTTTAAAATAAATAAACCAATAAAAGTATAATAAAATTGCTTATAGTTTTGTTTCATCTTTTGGTTATTAAAATATTTTCAATTTACCATAAATTAAAATGAATTTCCAAACAATTCGCTAGAAAAACTTGTCTAAAAAAAAAATTACAAAAATTAATTATATTGTTCCGGCTAAAATAAAAATGTCATTATTAATTTATAGTTCAATTTCATATTATTATTTATTTTTCATGTAGTTGTATTTAATTTTAATTGATTCGATAAAAAATACAATTATTTGTTTGTTATTTTTTAATTTTTATGATGTTGAAAATAACATGACACGAATTGAGGTGAGATATTTAGGAGGGTTACATCAGTGAATGCGTGTATGCAAGTTGGTTTGATATGAGAATATAGTGAGCATACTGTGTCAGGGTGAAGATTACGATCCAAGCATCCTCGAGAACAAATGCCCAGTGCAAGTCGAGCATCGACGTGGGCCTTTGTCGGCTAAAAATATTTTTTATATCGTTTGGTATCTCTTTTAATTCTGTTTCATATCTATACTATTGAGTGTTGCTTCACTTTACCTTCACGTGAATACACTTGCAATAAAATATAATAATAATATTGGCATGTGTTTGTAAGCTTTTTAAAATGTTTAAAACTTGTACTTGTGTTATATTATGAATTTTTTTATTCTTATTGAGTTGAGCATTCAATGAACTCGAGCGTGTTGAAATCACGCTCGTATGTCATATTAATGTACACTCAACCTCTACATTAAATTATTGCTTGTACATTATAATACACAAGCAACATTATTCCTTTGAATTTTTCATGTAAGTTTGTTAATGTTTTTATTCATTTTTTTTTGTCACTTCTCAGCTAGAGCCACGAATTTCCTATTTGCATTTTTGGTAAATTTCTGGGAATAAAGCTTTCGTTTGATTTGTTATTATATTGTTAAATATCTTAATAAATTATACATTAAAATGAGCTTTGAAAATTTAATAATTATATACATTAAATTGAACATTTAAATCAACCGAAAAATAATATAAATAACATTCAACTGTCTGCAGACGTGTATTGTCTTAAAATGCACCTTTTTTATATTTCCATAAAATAAATCATCATTCAAATAAATAAAAAATAATGCCCATTCTCTTCGCCAATATATAAATAAATAATAGAATTTATATTTCACCTGCTCTTTCATTTTCATGGGAACGTAAAAATTAGTCCACTACACTTGTTAACGTGGGTATCTCAAGATGTTATTCATAAAAAAATAAGAAAAATGCATCTTAAATTTTCCAAACGATTGACTTGAAATTTGAAATAAAAAAAATAAAACCTCATGAAAAATTGTAAAACCATGCAACAAGGTTTATAACCAGTGGTTAACTGTCAGGTATAGACAGAATGTCGAGAGAAGGCGGGTCAGGTACATTCATCGGTTTATAAGAAAAATCGTTTTTTAACTCGAACCTTTTTTTTATTTTTTATATGTCTAGAGTCCAACAACATAGCGCGACGACATTTATTTGAATCCCGATAATTTGTATTTATATAATATAGAAAATACCTGTATGTTTTATTTTTTATTATTATTTTCTTTTCGGTGAGTCAGCGGGAGGCGGGGCGGGAAAATTAAATTTCAAATTTATTTATTTTTTTCTTCTCCAATTTTAGAGCAATCTGTGTGAGTGTGTACGGATCGTTTGTCATCGTTAAAATAATTTTACCTTTGTCGATGGAATTTTTTTTTTCCCAGTTGTACTCTAATATTATTAATGTTTATCATCATTATTTTATTATGCGGTAAATAAATACATTAATATGTCTCAATACGTAGCCCAGTTAGGAGAAAAAAAAAAAAGCGACCATCAGGTAGCTCAATCTTGTCATATTCCTCATCAATTCAATTGTCAAAATGGCATGAAATAGTACATCATATATATTAGATGTTGAATGATCGTTATATTGCCGTCGGCTTAATGCCAATTAGCGTGATCGTGTATATCTCTCATTAGAGTATAAAGTCATTAGAGCCACCTGCATGTATATTGAATTAAAGTAGTGCGGGATTGCCGGACAGGAGAGTGAAGAGAACGAATGACAAGAATATATATGCGTTTGCGAGAACAAGAACAACAAGATGGGCATGTTTTTTTTAAAAAATAAAATAAAGGTAAATTTTTAACAAACAAACACATAATAAGTATGATGATAAATTAAAATAGGGGATAAAGAAATAAACGATGAATTTGTGATCCGATATATATATGTTATGTGATAGCAATCTTCCATTGTCATTTGTTTGTCTAGGCCTGGATTAGAGTCCAGTCATTGGCGTCAAAGGCCTGCCGACAACAAGTGATTAAGTACACCGGGGCAAAATACTTTGCCACTGATCTTTTTAGTTGATCATATCGCTTATGTATATGCGTACAATATTTTTATATTATATGTTTAATTAAAAATTTAAATAACAAAACGTTTTTAATAACAATATTTTTTAAATAATTCATTTCAATTGAATTATATTAAAACAAGGAGATAATGAAGCCTTCCTTCGAGTCATTTGCCTAGTTTTCATTTGTTTTTGTCTAATTTATTTATTTATCAATGAATTAGGTCGGTTATTAGCTGCTGAGTGCATTTTTTTCTTGTATTAATAGATTGAAATTAAAAAATTCGCTTATTGAGGTGCTTGTCTGTTTACTCGACAACAAACGTTCCGGTTGGAAAATTAAATTACGGATATCATTTAAGGGATGTTGCTTTATATATTCACCAACTTTCAGACTTTTCTGACGGTGCGTTTTTTTTTTTATTAGAAAAATAAAAAACAAGAAAGTAAGGGTATGTCTTATGCACGAATCTGACTTTAGGCTCATAGCATCCTACTCGACAAAAAACGTTCCGTTTGTAAAATTGTGATACGGATCATATTCAGAACAGATTGCTTTATATATTTACTAATTTTCAGACTTTTCTGACGGTGCGTTTTTTTTTTTTTATTAGATAAATGGAATATTCAATTACTCTAGATGGAGACATTGTTATTTCCATGTGTTTTTATATCTATCACGTCAACAGAATAGCCGCAATAGTTGGAATAAAAAATTAAACAAATCAGATATTAGAAAACTAGCTTCGAATAAATGCACAGAGCAATACACATTGTATTGTGTCTTCTGTATTGCTTTTTGACTCGTGGAAGCGATAGGATCCTCACGAAAAGGGTTATACCCTTCTCTCATGCCATGATGTATATATATATATTTATTTTTTATTCAAAGAGACAACAAACAACAAAACATTAAAAATTTTCTCAACTCTTATATATAGCAATCCTTTGTTTTATACCACTACATATCGTTTCTTCCTCATTTTATCTTTGAATTTAAATGTGTTCAATGCACACGGTTTGTGAGACCAAGGGGAGCACATATCCAATAGAATTTTTATTTGCAAATATACTTATATATATTTATACCAACACACATTGTGAGACTTGAAGAATACAAGTGAAGTTGAGTTTAGAGTCACCAAGCTTAAAAGGCGGAGCAAAACTGCAAGACCATCCATACGTTTTGCGTGTGTCTCACTATTTTTTTATTTTATTTCATTTATATATTTATTTAATTTTTTTATACTTGCCCCTTGCCTCTTGATGCAACCACGTTTGCATTGTACAAAGGGCCAACGACGTCTCAATCCAGGCTCAGCCGCGAGACGCTGATCGCCTTGGAGGGTCCAAAGAAGAAGCCAAGAATCATGGTATATATATACGGGCTCAAGTTATCGGGCCCCGTATAAACTACTATGCTCCATTCAATCGAGGGTCCTTCAATTTTTTTTTTTTTTTCAAAATTTTTTATCATTATTTTCTTTCTTTCTCAATCCCATACAAAACAATCAACCAGTTGAATTTTTTTTCATTTTTTATTTATCTTCTTTTCCATAGTAAAATACTTGGTGTACGAAAAGCGTGCATGAAGAAAGAGACTTTGCAAAAAGGGGTACCACACACCGGGCCTCACAGATCACTACGATATCTTTGTGACCAGATCTGCTGCTAAAGCTCTCCCTCGACTGAGACACTGTTTTGCCATATAAAACTTTTTTTTTTTATTTATTTATTTTTCTGTATTTTATATTGATTTTTTATTTTATTTTTTTTTTTATATCTGTTTTTTGGGCCTTATTCTTTCGCCTTTCATCGAGCGGGAAATACTCTTGCTACTATTTTCAAACACCCTTTTGTTCCTCTACCAAGAACTGACTTTTGGGCCTTTTTTTTTTTCATTTGGACACTTCGTTTACTCGGAATTCCTAGATCCGTTTGTTGATTTGTATATATAAATTGCTTTTTTGGCATTCGCAACTATTATAATAGGATATCTATACTTGTCTTATTTGAATATTGAATTGTTTATTTCAAATGAATAAATATTGAGGAATTTATATTCAATATTGAACCATAAAATGATAAACAACAAAAAAAAAGTAAAATTATTTGTAAATGATAATGTTAAAAACATAAATGTAAATTGTTATGTTTATAAGGAAGATGATCTTTTTTTTTTTCACAATTGTTTTTTTATATTTTATAAAATTTATATTTAATTTTTTTTCGTTTTATTTTGCAGAGGATAGTGATGTTGCTGAAAATATCAGCTGAAAAAAAAAAAAAATTGGTTTCTTTTTTTACTCTTTGTCCTTTCTTTGGTGCTGTAAACGATGGGAGGTGAAGAGTTGGAGGATTTGAAAGTACCTGGCGCAACTTGCAGACAGCTATGGTAATGTGGAATGTCATTTGTTAATTTAAATATCACGATAATTCAGTCTCTGTCTTCTTCGTATGTGTATCTCTTTTTTATTCCTTCTACATATCTATATAACTTTATTTGAATTTATTGTACGGTTTTTTTTTTATTTCATTTTGCACCACCCACTCGTTTACCCAAAGACCTCCTCCTCTTCTTTCATTAAGTCTGCCATGTTACAATAATTTTTGTTTTTTAATTCTCTTTTGCATCTCCTGCTCTCTTCTTTCATTTAACCATTCAACAAATTTTAAAATTTGAAAACAAACGTGCCCGCACTTAAGTTTTATGTGTTTGAATGAAATTAAAGAATGAATATAACGGAAATAAGAAGAAGAAAAAAATAAGCAAGATGAAAAAGAGAACTCAATCGAGCATCTCAGAGACGCCGGTAACTAACGCAGAAAATAAACGTAATAGCCAATCACATGATGAGATAAACAAAAAAAAAAAAAGCACAGCGTCTGTTAACCAATGACTTGAGCTTGTAGAAAAAAAAATATAAAAAAATCGGCTAAAGAAACTTTTACATCGTTGTAACATGCATGCGTGTGCACACGAGTCCAAGATGTGTGTTTATTATATTGCTGCTCAAGTGGACCCTTTGAATGAGAGAGGGTATATATTAATTAGAATAATTGCTGCTAACAGGCTCGTTAGCGTTCGACTCCGATAGCAAACGACCTACGCGAAAATAAATTAAAACAAAAAAATAAAAATATAAATAGATAGAATGAAATATACATGAAATAAATTGACAAGATGAAATAATTAAATAAGAAGATTTATTTGTTTAAATTCAAAAATAAGTATAGAAAATTTTTCTTTCAACTTGAATCTGTCAGCAAGTTTTTCTCGTTTTCATATATGTATATTGTTGAAAGTTTGAATTTTCAATCTTGTATACAACAATCATTACAGTATGATAAAAAAAGGAGGCAGCAAAAAAAAATACAATAAATAAATTTAAATAAAACTTCACTTATTAAATTATATTTTATGTAAAACAAAAGTTATCTTATTTTTTTTTTTTTTTTGTTAGTTAAAGAGTAAAAGAAACACAATTGTCTAGTTATTTTTTGCACACCACAAAAGGCATTGTCTAATCAATTCCAATTAGGTACGAGTTTAATATATATATTCTGATCAAAGAGACTATTAGCATTATGTGCACCACGCACAAGCTCACATTGATTTCAGTAAAGGACATCTAGCTTTTTTCTTAATTTTTTTAATTCTTTTATTCATTTCAATATGCTGCACATGTAAACCTCTTGAGTTGTTCTATGGCATCAATAATCATGAAAGCATAAATCAACAAAGTAAACAACAACCAAAACAGTCGAATCATCCTTTTTTACATCTCATTTTATTCAACTGATTTTTATATCTTCATGTCGTCTTTCCTGGCCTTTGCCATCAATAGCATCCATTTATTTTATATTCAAAATATATAGATATACTTAAACACATGGTGTAACTAAAGTCAAATCACTTGGTTATCCTGGTTACAACTAACGAGAAGTCAAGCACATAACTTTATACTATGCAACTCAATATAACGTTTGAATTTATTTTGTGATATTGCCAGTAAAACAGATGGATATTTCTAATTGGTTTATTGAATATTTATATTTTTATTATTTAAACTAAATAATTATTCAAAAAATAAATGTAATTTATTGTTATTCAATGAATTATTCATTTTTTCAAATTTAATTTCTCTGAAGATTATCATTTTTTTCTTCTGGATCCATCTTGATAGCTTGTCCCACACACATTTTATGATATAAAAAAGATAAAAAATAATCTCCATTGATTGGACACGTGTGCAATGGACCAAATGATCGTTAAATTGAATTTTCTTGACTATAAAACCCTCGTGTATTAGTTGTCTTGGCGTGTGGCTTCTTCTTCACTTGTACAACTCTTTTCCGGTTCTATTACTAACGATGTTTTCTCCCGCGGAATACAAGATTATTCTGTCCATCTGGTTGACACACCAATGTAAATAAATGTTGACCACAATATTTTCTCCGTATCACATTACATTTTTTTATCATTACAATTTAAATTTTTGACGAAACAAAATTCTCATTTTAAATGTTTTTTATTTGTTTAATATAAAATTCTCTGTCACATATAAATTCACAAACAAATAGCCACACATATTCCATGCATACATCTTCAAAAAGAATAATGGCAGACAGAAGAATATTTTAATGCAGAAAAATAATAATAATAACACATATAAGTATTGACAATTTCTTAAACATAAGGACGTTTTCTGTGTTCCCTTTCAACGGGTGTCTCTTATAAATATCCTTTGCTGAAAGGCGCATGTGCCATCACAATGGCCGTTATTCAAATTCATTCGTTTTATTTTTATTAAATAAATATATCTTTTTTTTTTTATTACATTTTATTCTCTCTTCGTCTACATTTCATCCCTTTATTTTTTTTTAAAACAGAAGTTGAGAGAGCCTAATGGCCATGCACATGATTGGTGTAAAAAATTGAAAGAATAAGATTTTAAATCGAGATGAAGGTAAATTTTAGTTGATTTTTTTTATACGCGTGTGGCAATGCTGTATAGTTTTTGTATTATTTTTTTATTATTCAAATATCGTATTGGTCCAATGGTGATATGTATTCGTGAATAAAATTTAAAATTCTAATCGTATGATTTGTGGTGGCGCATAGTTTTGTGCAACACGAAAAGGCACAGTGTGTTTCTTGCTTGTATTTGATGTTGAGCTGTACATATATTGATAGGATAAAGGAGAAATAAAAGAGGAAGAATTAAAGGAAATATATACACAAGTTGTGATCTTGACTGTACCGGGAATGACTCTATTAGTGGAGACTTTGCTTTCGTGCCGCCCCTTAACTCCCCTTTATAACAGTAGTCACCCTCTTCAATTTCTTACCTCTTCTCCCCCACATATCACCTATTAATTATGGGCGTAGACACGTGCTATTATTTTTCACCTTTTGTCTAGTTTTTTTATCATCTATCTACCAAAATTAACTAAGCATATCACCTGTGTGACAGATACAAATATGAAGACTGATTGACAGTTGACACTAATAAAATATCAAATATCATGATGCCTAAATGTTAAGGGAAAAAACATATTGAAGGGGTTGTTTTTTTGCCAGTTGGTTTTTTTTATATTAAATTGTATAGAGACGTCTTGCAAGAAAAATTGTGTATGCATCCACATGCTGTTCTGTGCCCCTCTTTTTGGGACTCGGGGCTTTTTTTATTTTGTTATTTTTTGCCAATTTAAATAAGTACCTTCAACGGGACGTGGCTTAATTAAAACTATTAAATTTCCTTGGATGGGAGTCACCAATTTTTATGTTTTATTTTTTTTTTATTTTTTACTGGGTCCCTTTTTATTTGAGGGTAATTAGTACAATCTTATTCTGCACATGCCAATCTGAGCTTTTTTTTTTTTCTCTTTTCCTTGATTGAGTTTTGTTGAAATTTGGCAAAAGCTCATTATTATTTCTCTTCAAATTTTAATTTTAGATTGTCATTCATAATTATTAAGTGGTTTTTTTCTTTTTTATCTCAAGTATATACTTGTCTTTTCTTTCAAGTGCTTAGCCGTCGGTAACTTTTAATAAAATCATCTTAAAAAAGCTCAAGCCCATGTTTGATATATAGAGTTTTTTTTGTTGAATAATTTTTAATATACGATAGATTTTCTTACGGAAATTTTATACTTTCAAATTTAAGGATAGATAAAAAAATAAAATAAATTATAACTAGAACTATATCGTGAGAAATATATAAGAAAATAACATGTTGTTGTATTTTATCTTCCCACACATTGCCATCACCAGTTTTCTATGTTTTTTTTTTTTTCTATTTTGTCATTCATTTTTTCTTTTTTTAACTAACGTAATGTTTGCAGACAATTCAACATACATAATAATTCAAATGATTTTTAGTGTGCGAAAAGCAAACACAGCATAAGACTTGTATACACAAACTTTTTGGCGCCTTGAATTTTTTTATTTATAATTTTTTTTTGTGGTATATTCTCGCTAATCGTGTTTGCCGGTGGCCTTAACTCGGGATTAACTTCAGGGGCCACTTTATGTGCACAAATATATATGCATTAATATATTTATAGTGTTTGACTGGGGAAGTACACGCGCGGAAGGCAAAAAAAAAATCAAAATGTAAAAAAAAAATAGGCATATGCTCCAGTGCAGGATAACAAAGTGCACCAACGCGTGCCCCTTGCTAATGCAATATGCAACAACGAGGGGTTCACTTATTCCCCTCTTTTACCCCCTTCCATGTGTGCCCGCCAATTGACTCCCATTGTTGTCAATGTCTCTGCAGTGTATTTTCATTTTTTGTGTGTTACACCCTAACTGGTTAAATATGTGTATGACACTATGACTTGATGTGATTTTTATCCAAATGGTAAATGAAAAAAATAAATAAATACTAATCCCCTTTCCCCGTACATTTTATTTCATTTTTTTTTTCCACTTTCAACGTTATATTACCATCATCATTGTCACAAATACGAATACTTGAGGGTTGACAATATGCGGGGGCATACAAATAAGAAAAAAATGCCACTCACTTGTGCCAATCTATTCACATACAACCGCGACCATCCATTTTGATTTCTACCTATTTTATGTGTATCATAAATTTTGAGCTTTTTAATATTTATTATATTGTATGTGGGTGTAAAATAACCTGAAGAATATATCATTTTGTATATACATAAAGTAAATTTTTCAACAATAGGGGATAATGAAATAATTATATTAATTTTACATCAAAAATGTATTATTTAATTTGAAGTAGTTTTTAATCTGTTTCGTTAATTTTCATTAGAACAAAAGAAAAGCTGTAAATACAAATTTTATTTATATTTTTCACTGACAAATTATTTTCATTTATATTTGCAAACCATCAGGCTATTTTATTTAGAATATTTAAAAAAATGCAGATCAGTTTCCTGCTGACTCATTATGATGTCATTAGAGAAACTATTTGGAAATACTCAATCACTTTTTTGATCTATATTTTTTTTATTAATGAAATATAAAACGCCCCGGGATAAAATTAATAAAATATAATTAGAAATTTGCTGTTATTGATATAATTAATAAATTTTTTTTATTTTCACTATGTCAAATATGTTAATGGTATGATATAGTCAACACCCGATGCAATACATTTTCATGATAAATTTATGATCGCATGCACGAGGCAAAAAGCATCCAATATGCAAATCAGAGCATGTCGTTACACCGAGATTACACGCGGTTATATTTTTGATGAAAAAAAAAATAAATAAATAAGGGATGGGGTATAACTTTCCCACCGGGGTATTCATCTTTCATACCATCACTATGTGATTACAATAAATATATAATGCGCAAGGGTGCAGCTTATTAAAAAGGTCGAAAATATGAACCAATGAATTTTTTTTCTATTATTATTCGCCGCCTCAACACTACCCTTAATATCAATAATCTTCTTGAGGAGTAAAAAAAATAGTAAACATATTATTTACTTTATTTATCGTTGCGTTTAATTTCTATTCAATCATTTTGCTTTCCCAGATATTTATATATGAAAAAAAAAAAAAAGAGATTACTACCGTACGTCAGATTTTTATTGCGAGAAACTGACGTACTGGATGTCGGGTGGAATTCATCATCCCTCAGAAAAATTAAGGGATGTGAGTCGCATATAAATTGATGGGGATCCGTAAGGATTGACTTGTTATTCTGCAAAAAAAAATATGAAAAAAACTATTTTTTTTTTGGGTTTTCTAGTTTAAGAAAGTGAAAATTTGTTTCTACGTGAAAAAACTTTTTTCTACATGTAGAAATTTTATGTGTTTCCTTTTTCCTTCCATTTATTTTTCTCGTGATTATTTAGAGCCTGAAAATATTCCAAATTAATACTAGTAGAATTGCTCAATATAATATATACCTTTTCTAACATAAAAAAATCACAAAGAAAATAAAAAACCTGAAATTGGTTAAAAAATAAGGATCGATTCCGACAGAGTTCCGAGTACAGTTAACGGATGATTTAATTAAGAAAGGCACAAATTACAGACTTGGGTAGATGCTAATGCCCGGCATTCACCATTGCCTTTTTCGAACGAATCTTCGTAATTGGACCGCTCCCTAATTTTCAGTTGAAAAATTAATAAACGACAAACGAGATTTTAAACATAAAATACCCTCGCACCAATTTTGCCAATATTATTAACAATATTTTAAAATTATTATTATTGAAAATAAATTGCTCACACATATATATCAAACATACCGACACACATCTTCCGTACAACATCATCATCTTGATCATCTCGATCATTACAATAATCAAGCAAACGAATCAATTTAAATATTGCTACTTGTTCATGAAAAATCATGATTAACATGTACAATTAAATATAAATGCATGAAAAATTCTCTGATCAATTAGCATACGAATTACTTTGTGCTAAATTGCCTCATTGAACTATATGAATTTCATCTTCACGTAAATTAAAATTAGCTTCGACGTTTGTTTGTGTGTCTGAGTGCCAAATAAATTTAACCCAATGTAATTGTTTTACATGTGTATTGGTTATACATATATAAATTATAAACACAAACACTGTAGTCGAGTCACGACAAGTAATATATCCATGTGCATACATGTTTCTTATTTTTATTTGCAAAGTAGTTGTGCGAGTGCGTTAATTAGCAAGAATGCTCACGCGAGCCGGCAATTAAATCAACATCTTCATTATTAGATGAATGTATCGTTCATATAAATATATACCAAACACTTGCATCGGGTTTTAAACAATTGAAAAACATTGTCCTCATCATTATACACATAAAAAAAAAATAAGTACCACAACAACAAGACAATAAAAAATTTAATTAAATTTTTTGAATTCATTTAAATATATAATCACGCGGTCATTACTGACAATGATAACATTTTCCTCTTATCGATTGATTAAAAATAATAATTTTATTTAATAACGATTCATAAATTTAAATATTATTAACATTTTTCTTTTTGGCTCGGAAGTTTTTGTATATATGCTCTGTGAATGAGTTTCGATATTTAAAGTTGAGAGTTAAGTATAAAAAGAAAAAGGTGTTTTTAAAGTGAAAATGAAAAAAGAAAAATACATTGAATATATCTTGAAGAAAATGTTGGCATATTCAGTCTCTCTTAGTCGTATATTTTATTATTTAATTTCCACCAGAGAAAATGTTATGAGACATGAAAAAAAAAAAAAGGAAAAAAAATCATGGTTTATATTGTAGGTGGATTTTCCGAGTGGAGAGAAAATGCGACACTGTTAAAGTTGACTGTAGGGGGTATAAATGAATAACGGTATGTTGGGTGAGGTGGAGAGTTTTGTTGGAGGATCTAGGCACGGCTGGGTGACATTATTATTCGTTATGAACGAGTTTACGAGGCTGCAAATCATTCCTTCTGTTCAAATTTCGAAGCAGGCCCACCTCTCTTATATACCTTTATTTATTTTATTATTATTTTTTTTTTACTTTAACTCACATTTTTACCACCTACTCTCCCACTCATTTATGATGGCTTTTTTATTATTATTTTTTCATTTTTATAAAGCTCAAGAATATTTGAACTCTTAAACTACCATATTCCACGACATTGTTTAAATTTTTATTATTGCTTTTTTACATTTGATTTGCAACATCAATAATGGTCCATGTCTGACTTAAATAACTTTACTACTTCATTTTACTTTATTTTTTTTTTATGTCTTTGGTTCATTGTATGCTATATTATCACATTTTTATTAAATCAAATATACAATTTAGTGATATTGTGAATAATGGAAGGCCAATTGATTTATTTCAATCAACAAGTCACCTAAATAAATATTTATTTTTTGAAATTCAAGATCCTTGATTTTTAACCCTCAAACTTTATTGTGTTTGTGTATATACATAGGGTCTTTTGGTGTTTTTCTTTTTTTTTATTATTATTTTTTCTTTTCGAGAGAATACTCATCTGGTCTTTTTATAGTTGCCGAATGGTTTTATATTACTTTTCAACAATATAATGTGTTGATCTACTTGAGATGATAAAGATGCCGACACCAAAAACTCTGCTCATCTTTTAACTCTATATAACCCATCCATAAAACATATTTTCCACCTGTCTTATAAAAACATATATTTTATTTGAAAAATAAATAATAAATTGTTTGTTTGTAACAAAAAATAATAATACAAACTCTTTATTATTTCTCTGGTAATATTAAACGATAATAGTAATTAATAATTTTTATTTTATGAAATTTACATGGCACACGTCAAGTCAATTTAAAAGATCAATCAGTTTTTCATTTAGTATAATCCTGTACATAGTCACACACGTGGACCATGAATATTAATGGAATCATTTCAGCTCATTTATGATCCTATTATAATCTAGCCTTAATATCAAATGATATTCAGCATATTTAGCATCATTTTTATATCTCATTTATGATTGTGAAAAAAAATGAAAAAATTAATAAAAATAATTTAGCTTGATTTGAAATGAGGTAGGTAAAATTAGATGATGAGGGGGAAACAGGGAGGTGACTTAATAATAGCGACTTGGTTAAATAAGGGTAGTAAAATAACAAGTTGGTGGGGGATATATTAGTTCTATCAATCATCAAACGAGGCTTATACAGTGCCCGCCTTATTCACGATACAACTATTGCACACCCAAAGCGTGCGAAACATTTTACTCGTGTCGGTTTGTCATCTTTTATTCATAACACAACCACCACTGTACTATCACCACCAACATCACCATCACCAGCAACACTTTTAATAAATATATATACGACAACAGCAACTAAACTTGCTTATTTATATTCACAAGTCTTGAATTTAACTTTGATCTCGTTTATATTCCTTTTCACAACTCTCAATCATTAAATAACGCCATTGCTTTATTTTAAACTTTGAATAATAAAATATTGTATACAAAATATCAATACACTCAGCTACATATACAGCAATAATTAACTTTTTGCACGATCTATGTTTTGTATTTATAAACATATTATAACCTATAACGATTTATTTTATTCATTTTTATTTTTAATGAAATATATTGAGTCCATTGCGAGACTATTGAATTAATTTTTTTATTTATTATTTTTGAAGATAGTGAACTTTTGATATATAAATTTATTATACTTTGAGCTGATAGATTATTGTTTGAGTGAATAAATTAATCTTGATATTATAATCACAAATACAATGAAATATGAAATGATATAGTAAATTTTTATTATTGGTAAAATCGAGGATATAAAATTATACATGAATAATTTTTCTGTCGTGAATATATTTAATAGAGCTTTTTTTCTGCACTTGTATAGAGAAAAATTTATAGATTTTTTGTTTTATATGGAAAATAATGTGGAAAATCCGGGATGACCATTGTCCAGTGTTTTTATCCTAATATGAATTCTAAATTTTGAAAAAATTGAATTTGAATCGAAAAATTACGCTAAAAATAGATATATTTGAGGAAAAAAAATTCTTTTTGCCATGATTTATAGAAAATATATAGTTGAGCTTGAGGAATAATAATGAATTTTTATGTTTATTGTGGTTTTTTTGAATATATATTTTTGTTTTTCAATAGGAGATTGATCGATTTTTATTTATAGAATTTATATTGATAGAATATTTTTGTTTGAATAAAAGACGTATGGGACATGTTTATTTAACTGTAATTTTCATCTTTCAAGTGTCAAAATATTATGGTGATTTTGAGATGATTGAAGAGCTTTAAATTCCCATAATATTAACATGTTTTATTTGAATAATGCAAAATCACATTGAACAGACCAATGTCACAATTCACACGATATAGAAATCCTTAATTTTTATTATTTATAAAAATAATTATTTTGTTTTTAAAAATATAAATAAATATTTTTTATAAATAGTTTACTCTTTTATCGAAGGTATTTAAAACGGAATCACTATGCTCAAATTTGTGTATTTTCCTGTCGTTGATTCGGAAAAAAAAAACATGATAAATATTTATTTTTGAGCTTTTTATGATAAGATATAAAAATGGGTAAATATATGAGCAGGAAAAATGGTGTGACAATCACAATCAACCAATCTTTTTCATCGTTAAATAAATTTAAATAATCATTTGTTATTATCGATAGGATTTTTTTTTTCAATTCTTTGATTTATTAAAATTTTGCTATTGATGTTTTTCAAAATTAATTATTAAAATTTATTAGAAAAGTGAGTAGACAGCTTAATAGACCCAATGAAATAATAAAAAAAATAAAACGATTCATGTCGGCCAACTCAGTCAGTGAATCACCTCTCCATTTAAATAAATACTTGCCATTTGATTAATAAATTTTTAATTCAAAATTAACATACAAATAAATATTTATCTGATTTTCACTTCAAAGTTGCACACACACACACTCAATTTTCTATTAGATTAAGACTCATTTGGTTAAAAAGAAAATTCAGTTGAACTATATATAAAAAGCTAAGAAATTGAATCGTATTTGAATATTGATTCGTCTTATTTAAATTCACTCTTATCGCTTGAGTATTCGTCGATAAAAGAAAATAAAAAAATGTACGCAAAGTTGAAAAAAGGATAAATTGAGTTGGCTGTGCATATCTTTGGTGTGAAATTGGATACGATATAGGACACACAAAGTACGCAATGTGCGCTTTGCAATAGGGGTGTTGAAAAAAGTATTTTATTTGCGCTTCTTTATTCAACTTGATTTTATTTTTATACTTTTTTTTTCATTTATTTTATTCTCCCCATGAAATAAACGAATCAACCTTGCGAATGTTTAAATATCTTGAAAAGAAAAATAAGTATCCAATCGTATCAAACACTCTCAGGTTGTTACACATATACGAACACAAAAAAAAAAAAAAAACATCTCAATGTGTGTATAAATTTATAAAAGAAAAATGCAAAATAGCAAGTCACCACCGGGAATAGAATTTATAAAAACGATATCTTTTCTTCTCTTGTGTATTTGACAATTGTAAAAAATCAATATTTAAAAAATAAAATGAAAAATGATAAGTTTAATAAAATTTTGAATGAAGAAAATAATAATGGAACAAGAAAAATATTCATAAATAGCTTGGAATCAAAAATTATCATTTCTTATGTTAAATTTTGATTAAAAAAATTTATTTATTCATCTAAAAAATGATAAATAAAATTGTCAAATGTTAATAGTATAATAAAATTTTTTTAAAATAGCTCGAAATGATTGCGTATATCTTGAGGGTTGAGTTTTGATTATTATTTTTTTTTGTTTCAAATTTTTATTCTCCGTTGCACATAAATAAAAATGTAACGCAGTTAAAAGAGAGAAAATTTAAAAAACAAGGTAAATGGAAATGTAATAAAACAAGAAAAAATAGGATAACGAAGAAGGGTCGAAAGAAAAAATGTAATCAAGAAAAAAGATACGGAGAAAAAAATGAAATAATAAAAAACCACACACAGTTATAAACGCATTACTCTAAATGTGAATTAAGTATATGCATAATGGTTTTTTTTCATTTCATGATTTTTCTTCTTGAATTTTTTATAAGTCACATAATTTTAGCAACCCCGACGGCAATTAAGATTTTTCACGACGGGCCCTTTCATAAAACTACATTAAATTTTTAAATGGTAACGTCTTTTTTCAAAGTAAATTTTTTCTTCTTCCTTTCACAATTATATGATTATTTTTTTTATTTTTTCTACTTTTTTTACTCTTCACCTTCTCTAAAAACTCACTTAAATTTCTTGCTCTCAAATCCTGTAAGCTTAATGACAAAAAAGAGAATAAAATTATTATTTTTTTTTCATCTTAAAAGTAAAAAAAAAAAAAATTCACATTAGATGATATCATAATTTCAAAAGCCCTTTCCAACATTTTCATGAAAATGTCTGGCATGAGATATTCCCTCTCTATTTACCCAGCGATGATAAAAATTTCTTTTATTTATATCCCAAATTTTTTTTCTCATCTAAATTTTTTTCATTTCAAAATGACGAAAAAAAAAAAGATTGATATTTTTCAATTTACAAATATAATTTACATGTTATTTCCGTAAAGTTAAAAAATAATACTATTCCCGTAATCAAAAAACATAGTCTCTGCTGAAAATAACAATAAATAAAAAAAAAACAAGTTAAATTTACAAATGAATAGTCGTGAAAACGTCGAACATATCCGGGGCAGTATTTTTCAAAGTCCGCCTACCCCTAAACCACGCGAGCAACTCTGTCGTTGCGATCTGTCAAGTGCTCGACACACAAGCAAATACATTCGAATATATTTTATCAACAGACACATGTGTGCGTCTGTGAGTTAACATTTATAGAGTAAATTTTTTCTCACATACAACCTGACATGCCAACAAGCACCATACCCCTTAACCCTCCGACAAAATCCGGGCGTTTTATTCGCATTCAAATGGCAGCCACTTTAATTTGCATGCTAAGAGTTCTCGTTCGCGTTTCATCCCCCTTATATTCTTCATGATAAAGGGTGGTTGGTAGAACGCTAAAAAAATATAGATATATATTCAAAAACACCCACGCGCGCGCGCGCTCTTTTACTTTTCCCATTCTCACCCTCATTTCGCTCCCTGGATTTCCATTTAAAATCACAAAATGGCGCTGACTTTGCTCAAGGGCTACAAAATTTTTTTTATTGAAAGATTCGATGCTTGATAGCAAGCTGGTATTTGCAAAGAGGCCGCGAAATAAAAAATAAAAAAAAAAAATTTGCTGAATATCCATTGCACCCTTCTCACTGTTGACATTCATCCCCTTATATCTCTTTTCCTCCCAACTCCTCTTCCCCCTGCTCGACCCCCTTTTTCATCGACTGAGTTTTCGATTTCTATTTTTATTTTCGAATGAGATAAAATACTTTTTATCTTTGCTCCTCCTTTTTCCGCAATTTTTCTCCATGTTTCTAGTTTATTTTATTTATTTTTTTATTATTTTTCATTTATACTTTCAAACTGCACCATCACATCATTTTCATTTGCAAATCAAAATATCAAATATCTTTTTTGGCTTTCCATTTATACTGTGTCAGTGTTTTTTTATTTTCCCATTTATTCATTACTATTTTTTATCTATTTATTATCGAACAAAAAAAATTAATTAACAAATGCGTAACTCTAACAATTTGTCGAATGAAAAATTATTTTTATTAAATCGAGGAAATATAAAATAAAAAGAAAAAATATACAAGCGAATATAAGAAACGAAAAAAAAAATGCGGTAAAATTGAATTTGCTGGATGGATTTTTTCTTCGACAAATAAAAGAAAAAATAAACCGATAAAATGCCACATCTTTCCGGTTTTATTTTAACTTTTCTTTTCTATTGTTTTTCTTGTCCCATTTATTTGACATTTATATCCACCAATTCGCTTTTTCTTCTTCATTGGTTATTTTATTTCCTTTAATTTCTTTTTTTTGTTTCTTATACCCACGCGCAATTGAATTGTATATCCCCTTCAGCTATCAACACGCCTATTTTTTTTTTTTCCTTTTTGCCCGCTACCAAATTACCACGGGATCGTTATTTGATGTGGTTACATCTACACCAACCTATAACCTACGTATTTTTATTAAACACAAACACACACACCCAACAGACAAAGCACAGATAGAATTGGAAAATATCAGAGGGACAAGTGAGACAGGAAAGAGACAGAGAAAAGGGGTTGACACAATGTGGCGAAAAACGATTTATCATTTAAAGATAACACAAACTCGCACGTCCAGTTACTGATACCGATATATCCAAAATAATCGACCTCGTTAAATACTTTTTAAGCTTTCAATTTTTTTTTTTTTTCATCCAATGGAAAAACAACTTTTCAATTATATTATTACAACTTATCATTGAGCTATGTATATTCATGATTAAATTATTATTTAATTAAACGCAGTATAAAATATTTGAGTATATAAAATTGAAATTAAATTTCCTGTGTTTACAATGAACCTATTAAAATAAAATAAAATTCAACGGATGTAAATACATTATTCATTGAAAATAAAATTGAAAAAATTGCTATGTAATTTTGTATTGGTCCAACTGATCAAATAATAAAAAAAAATTTATATTTATATAATTTTGAAAATTTTTCCAATCCACTGACTTTTAAAAATAAACTCAAAGGGAAATAAAAATATCCGTGTAAAATATAAAATAGAGAAAAAAAAATAGAAAAAGGATCACAAACTTTTTGAAACAATAAACCATTGACTCAATGTTATCGGCTTACAAGTCAAACGAGTTTATACTATGTCCACAAACTGTGTTTTTCTATTGAATGATGGAGGGATTTACGAATTTGAAACTGATGGTGCATAGTGAAAATCCGCATCAACTTCAAAGTCGGTATTTTCTGTCAATCGGTTCCTCAGATTTTTATTTTATTTTATTTTCTATCTGCCTAAAACTCTACAAAACATTTGTAGTTTATATATATAGGTAGTTTTGGGAAACTCTATCCCAATGTTTACCCAGCTATTAGAGTATTTGAGTGAAATTTTACTAGTCGTTTGTTGTGTGTCTTTTAGATTGTACGCATTACCCCATGACCAAACCGTCTTTCGGTTCCCAACTAGGATTTTCGTTCAAACAATATATATATAGCTTATAAAATCACAATTCCTTAGATCTTTTTTACTTAATATTTTTAAATGGCTGTGTTGCCCTTCATAATACTCAACCAGCCCTTAACATCTTTGATCTGGTCGGAAATTTAAATTTCTACGAGGTGCATTACACAGAGTCAACGCTGAAATCTCTCATTAGAAAGATTACTCTTCTTTTATTTGAAGATGAAAAATAAAATAAGATCAAGTCTCTTTATGAATTACATATTTGCCAAAAAATAATCAACATAAGCCGCCCTTATTTTTTGCAATTTGTTAGATCAATCAATTATCCTGGAAAAAAATATATTTAAAAATGCAAAAGGAATAAACTGATGTTTTTTATTGTTGAAAAAGCATAAAATAGAAAAAAAATTAAATGTGTATATTGATATAGTTTAAGAAGATTTATGAAATTCCGGTACCTCCCATGAGTTCTCTTTTTTTTTTTCCTTTTGCAGAATAAAAAAGAGAAGAATCAAGTCACCATATTTATTCTTCGAGGCCCAGAATAGATATATATATAACTTGGGGGTGAATAGTAGTCAATAGAAGGCAGCTTTAGGGGTGTGGTGTATGAAAAAGAGTGAGAAAATCAGAGGCAGATTTATTTTATCACAAATAGTGGATAGTTGATATACTGGGTGGTTCGTTGTTAGAAGGGTTAATCTCTTACACTTGGTTTATTCCAATTCCTAACCTCATTCACCACCCTCTGCTGATACCTCTTCTTATATATATAGAAAACATTGCTGCCAATACTAGCACACATCAGTTATTCATTTATACAAACAACCCTGTCAGAACACTCACATGAATGATCAAATTCATTCAGCTACAACTGCATATCTTCCAGTACTTTGAACAAGCACATCCCACCCTTTTCAATTGTCTATTAAACCAGTGTAAAACATGGATTCACATATGCCCTCAATTATCACAGCTTTCAGCCATGAGATTCAATATTTATTTAACAAAATTATTTCGATATTACCATGTCCACATATTAATTTATATTTCATTATTAATTTTGTAATTTAATTATTTCTCTTTGAACACATCAAATCATATAGAATTTTCATCAAATTAAAAAATAGTAGAGACAAAATGATTGTTTGCATATTGAAAAAATATTAACAGTCAATTGTTTGTGGCCATTAAAAATTTTATTTAAAAAAAATAATAATTGCTACTAATTCCAATGATATCTCTGGCATTTGTATTGACTCTGCATGCAGAATACAATCAACTGTTTTCAGTTTAAATTGAAGAAGAAAAAAAAGCCAATATATGTTTGAAAAAAAAAAATAAAAAAACATAAACTGGCCATTAGTATCAGCCCAGCAGCTACTGTTCATTGTCTCTCCAGTGTTTGCTATAACAATTGACAACTGAGGGGTAAAACACGAAGATTCAAGGCAAACGAAGGCACGTTGTTCAGAATGACTCGTTAGCGTTATAACCCCTTTCCAACACAGGGCCAAGCATTGTCCACCATTCGTTAGCACTATCAGAAAAATTCCTAACGAGCTCTCGGTTACCATTTAACACCTTAACAATTTCAGATATACATACAGCATATTGCTCACTTATATTTTATTTAAACAAATATGTAAATTGAGTGCGTGTGTGTGTTTGCGTACTGGTTTCTTTGACACGTCATGTGAAGAAAGCCTTCAAACAAGAGTTCATATTTAAGACATTTACACATTGCGACGGCAATTATAACATGGATGAGTCAATGTGTATATATGTACTCGACAAATGAATGAGATGTTAATTCTCCTTTTTTCATTTCTTTTTTTATTTTCATATTTAGATTGAATGTTATAATTTTTTTAACAAATAGCAAATAAATAAATTTGTTTGAATTATTTGAATTTTTTTTTTAAACACTCACGAAGACTCTTCCCGTCTAAATAGCTCAAATGAGTCATGAAAATTCTTTGAAAAAAAATCAATTTACCGTTTAATTATACAAAGAAAAATAGTATTTTAATAAAAACAAGAAGAAAATTTGATATCAGAATGTACAGAGTGAAAGGAGAAATTAAAATTGTTTTATCGTTTTATGATCGCAGTTGATTTTTTGAGAAAGGGAGAACCAAGGGTGTGATGATTGTCCCGAAAATTGTTAATAACACTTGGACCCTCGTAAAGCAAAATATATCCAACACGCATTACCATGTGAATATAGTCATTTCTGCGGGGCATACAATGTATACATCCACACATATAGGGATCGGTTATAATCTGGGGTTGCACGTAAGGGTGGTCTTGTAAGTAGATAAATTATTCTATAGGGACTAATGTAATATGAAAGGAGGGTTTCAATATCAAACTTATAATATTGTTGTTGAATAAAATGAGGGGGATGTAAAGTGACGATGAAAGAATTCACCTTATCTTGGTATACGATAACGGAAAACGTCTACGTTATCCAATCGGCACTTATATTGTTCCATGATTTTAGATCGCTCAAGTATGATACAAAATTTATCAATGTTACAACCCTATGCAGTTTTAACTTGAACATGAATAATATGATTTAGCTAAATAAAAGAAAATCATTTATGTACACAACAAAATCACACAATCTCGTTGACATGTCGCGTGGCTGATAACAAAAAATCGAAAAAAAAAAAAATAATCAAATAAATAATACAAAAATAAAATTATTTTAAAAATTCAAACGGAGAAAACCCACCTCGTACAAATTTCAACAACAAATAAAGTCAAATTTTTCTTTCTATTTCGTCGGTTTGATTATGAAAAGCTTTTTTTCTTTTTTCACGATAAAAAAGCTCTTTATTTTTTTGGTTTTAAGTTTGTTAATAAATTATTTTTAAATTTTTAATAATATCAATTATCAGTTTTTTAATTACTCTAATTATGTATGAGCTTAATTGTTCAATGTGAAAAATTAACGAGTATATTAAAGGCAAATGTTAACTCATTTTAATTGACTTAATTATCCCCAAGTTTTATATATACTGTTTATAATGTTTATGTACCTTTATGTAAATTGACAAGATATCGTTGCCTTGTTGCATGCAAACTAACAACAATCATTTTATAAAATGTTGTTTTATTTTTTTTATGATTCAATTTTTTTTTTTTTGGCAAGATATTTATGCGCCACATTGTTTCATGGGCGTTTTGTCTTTCCGACGGCAAAACGACAACTTCATTCGTTCACCTTTGTAACATCATGGGGCGTATATATGCATTTTTTATATTTTTTTATTTTGAATAAATAAAAAATTCAACTTGCCATTCTTTTGTCCACTGTATAGATTTAGCGAGTTATGATTCACCCGTTACCTTATTTCTTGCGATGAATATATTTATTCGATATTATTTTATATTTCTTTACGATATCCAAGTGAATTATATTTTTATTTTCTAAAAACTAGCAATGCACAATATTCGCGAGACAAAGAGATAAAAGATTTATGCCGAAATAGTATCATCACCGATTCACCGACTCACAAAGTATTTATATTTTTATACAGGTGATGAACATAAGACGCTATATTTATGGATAAACATATTCACTCGATTTAGTATCTCCTTTTTTTGCCAATTTTTATCACACAAAAATGTGTATTTATTTTTGAAATTTGTTCTTCTTTTGTTATAACGCGACTATTGTATTTTAATTTATTTATTTTTTTTTGTTTATCAATGAAGGTTAACATTGTTTCAATATAGTTTAGTATAAGCATTTGCTGTTTTGTTATCTCCAAAGTCTTATGATGCTATGTATATTGCAGCCCCTGTTATTGCAATATAATAATAGCATGAGAATGCATGGTGGCAGCAGTTGGGTAATCGTTGAGTCGTAAACCGACAAGAGTTCAACAGAACGCGGGTGTTATATCAAATATACATATAGAGATTTACCAGCAACCAACCAACCAACCAGCCAACCATCATCACAATCCTTTTTCATCCTTTACCCTCTGAAATCCGTGTTAATCCCTCCTTGACTGTATAAACTGCGTCAGGAAGTCAACTGGTTCTGCGCATATCATAAAATAATTTCCTTCGTTTTAATATCGATATACATAATGCTTTTGATATTGTTACATATTTAATAGTCCACAGCTGTTTAATGTGTACATTAAATTATTAATAAATAAATTGTACGGAGAAATTTCTTGCGAACAAAAAACTAGGAAAATTATTCTGTCCTTCGGTTAGCCGGTTTAATGGAAATTTTTAAAAATTGACTATCATTTTTTTCACAAAAACAATAATAATAATAATTGTTTTATTAATTGAATATAATAAATTAATTAATTGATAATTAAAAATAATGAAATTAAGATATTCAATGGAGTTATTATTAAGCGTTATCAGTTGATTTGGTGCGAGGGAGTTGAATAAAACTATATTATCACCGGATGGAAGTCGATTTAGAAAGCAGTTATATGCTGCCCGGTAATTTTAGTTCAAATTTAATTACACGAAAATACAACGAGGCACAGAGAGGTATCCCTCTGGCAGTGCACAATCAGATTGTGCAAAGCACTGCTGGACCCTGGGGGTCGTCCCGTGAAAATAGAGTTAAACGACGCGGTGAAAATATAATCGTTTAGTGTTTATATATAGTATAAGTTGGGCGAGGAGAGTTTTAATAGAAAGTAGAGAATTATTATTACAATTTTTTTTTTTTTTTTTTATTAAACGAAAAAGATGGTTTAAGTAGTGGGGTCTTATGAAACTCCCTGATGTAATTATGAAATTTTTTTCAACAAATTTTTAATTTAATCCACCACCCTTTCTCGACCTCATGCGAAACAGGGTTATAACCCGACTTTTTATTATTTTTTTTTTTTTTTGTTATCTTCTTTTTTTGTCTCTATTAACTTCTTTTTTTTTTTTTTTTTTAATTATATAATAATGTATGAGTATATATGTGGATAAACACGTGTCTTTTGCTGGGGCATGAATTTTTTATTTTCATGTTTTCTTTTCAATTACTCTTTTTTATTTATAATTGGTAACACCAAAGTACTACCAATACTACTCATACTATTTTCGTGTAAATAAAATAGTTATTAAACTAAAAAAATTTTCATGCTTAGAAAAAAAAAAGCTATAGCTTTTTATGTATTTATTTTTTGTCGTCAAAATAAAAAATTCAAATCGAGTGTTAATAATTTTAAATAAGTGCCAAGATCCACCTCCTCGATTAACCCAAGTATCTATGAATTTGTTGCGTGTATATATAAAAGCGTGATGAAAGGAAGTGTAAAAATTTATAAATCGGTTATGAGATACTGGAGTTGATCATTTCGACTGACTGATCTAGGGGGTGAGAAAAAAAATTTTTTTTTTTCAACGGGGAATTTATATATATATACTGTGATTGAAGTTAATATTTTTAATAAAAATTTTTGAAGAAATATATAGACCACTTTACTAACAACTAAACGTGATTCTTATTTTTTTTTTTTTTATTCTTTTATGTGTAATATATATATAGAAATAAAAATGTAGGAGAAATAACCTTGATTCGTGACGGGAGATGATTTCATTTGACGATGACTTTGAATGAATTTTATTTTTTATAATTCATTCAAGTGAGTCATCGTATTCATTCCCATTTCATTTTTGTGTGACTCTTGTATTTCTTTTTCATCAATTTTTTTATTTTCAAGTGTTGAATGGAAATTGAGAATAGAACCTGAGTGTTGAATGGACCAGTGTAGCCCTTACCTCGAGGGTGGCATACACCTATCTATTTTAAACTTTATATTTTATAATAGACAACAAAAAATTTCAAGTACCATCCAGCTACATGTGATTTATATGTAACCAAATATATAGGTTTTATAATATACCCTGGCGCTCGCATATTATCTCAGCTTTCAATCTAAAAAAATAAAAAATAAAAAATACATATTTTGGCTTTCATGCTTTTTATTTTATTTTTTTTTTTACTGTCATATTACAGGTTGTACATTGGCAGCTTTCAAAAAAAATATCACACAATTTTATTTATTTTTTATTTTATCAATAGAATTAGATGCTTTGAAAAAATTTTTTTCTTCACTTTTATTAAAATATTTGTATATAAAACGTGGCAATAATGTGGTGACTAAATTTCTTCTGAATAATATTGAAACATCTTTATGATATTTTTTTTATCTGCGTATTTGATTTTTAAGAAATTTTATTTGAATTTTATTATTCTATAGAATATTTTATTTATATAATATTTTTTCTTGTGATTTTTCCCTCAATATTTGAGACCACCAAGAGTAGAAACATGGATTACCACTCTTCGCTCACTTAGCACAACACAAACAAGTATTTAGTCATTATTTTAACCGACGGAAAATAAATGGCTATAGTTCAAGTAAAACATGAAAATTATTTGGGGCAATGTTTTTCATTTTTTATATTTATATATATTTATTTATTTGTCTTATTATTTTTATTTCACTCGCATTAAATTACATAAAAAAAAAAATAAAATAAATAATACAACGAAAAATTGAGTCAATAAGCTCTCTCTAAATAAAAAAATTATCACTGCAATGAGAGATAGAGAAACAAATATCAAATAATATTCAAAGTTGTGCCTAAAAATATAAAATTTATTTTAGAAAAAAAAAATAGACAGTGATTTTGAATTCCAGAAGCTTTATGATACTTGTAGAAATAAATTTTGCCAATCATTCGTCATTTGCCCATGGCAAGCCAAATTATTTAAATGAGAATTTAATTGAATGCTGATTCACTAATGAGGGCATATCAATTTCGGTTTAACTCTTTAAATATTAACGATAAATATAGATATATAAATTTTTTTTTAAATAATAAAATGATTCAAATGAAAAGCCATAAAAATCGTCATAAAGATGAATCGATTAAAATACAAATAAAAAAGAATTTAATATATTTCTATGTGAAACATGCTGAGACTCGATGGTTTTTAACACACAAATATTATCTATGACTAATTAAAAAACCTGATGTTAACAAATATAATTTTAAAAAATTTTGTAATGAAAATTTATTAAGCCAATTAATTTTTTTTTTCAATGAATTCTTAATTATTTAATTTTTATATTCAAATACTTTTTTGCTTTTGAAACATTATTTTTTCTTTATCATTTTATTAAACTCTTTTCTTTTTTATAAAACAATTTTTTTTATTCTAAATACTTTTTAAATTTTATTATTAAATACAAAAAAAAAGTTAAAAATAAATTTTTTTCATTAATTAAATTACGTCGTTGAATAAAAATACATATATTGTGATTGTTTTTACAAAACATTATTGGTTGGTATGTATATTTTGACTTGAAAAATAACAGGATAAATAATTTTGCTGGGAAAAAATTTTTTTTTACTTGACGTTGATAGTTGAGGGACGAGATGATAATCAGCACGCAATTAGCCTTTTCGAAATCCGCTTTTAAGTCAGCATAACAGCTTAGTATTTATACTCACAAATACACACGAGTTTCTACATAATAAAATCCATACAATCTTATTTTTCACCGAGTGAATAAATAAAAAATCTGACGCATTTATTATTATTAATTTTTTTTTTCTCTCAACATCATCAAAAATAAAATAATCATCATGATAAATGCAATTATTTATGATTTTTTTTCACTGGCAATTAATAATATATTTTATTTCTCTTATCTCATGCGTAATTTTAAGCTCATTTCTTCAAAAAAATCAATATAATTAATATAATAAAAAAGTCTCTTTAATATCTCAATAAATAAAAATCATTAAAAAAAAATTATCATACATTAAGTTATAAAAAAAAAAGTAATAATTTCTTGATTGTTGATAACTTTGGTATGATCAATTAATTAAATGAAACGCCTTGATACGTCAAACTCATAAAAAAAAAAAAAAAATATTAATTTTTAATTATAATATCTGAAATTTACTGAATAAAAAAATGGTATAATTGATGATTGCATCATTGCCCTTCGTGAAATTTACAAACGGATTATTATTAGTGAATAATAACATATAAATGTATGTGGCTTTCACAATACGCAAATTATATCGTTCGTGGAAATTAATGGGAGCTTTAATTGCCCAAAGGAGTCGTTTGGACTAACGAGGGAGTTCAGTGCATTGCAAATACCGTGTGGACATTTATGTCGTCAGCCAATAATCCAGTGATTAAAATTCAAAAGCACGCGGCGGTCAGTATCTTTGCCAAAGCAAAAATAAAATTATTATTTTTTTTTTAATCATATCAAAGAAAGAAAAAGGGATATGAATTTTTATATAAAAAAAAATAGAAATACTTTAGTGAAAAAAAATAAATATAAATGTATATAAAATTTATAAAAATAATAAATAGGCAAGAGAGGGTGGGTGGGTGGATTGCAAAGGGAAAAAATGATGGAAAAATAAAAAAAAAAATTAAAAAATGAGACGATATATAGCAGAGAGAGAGAAATGAAATGAGATAAAAAGTAATAAAAAAAAATACGTGGTCAGACGTAAAAAAATTTGGAATATTTATGTTTCGTATTATTAGCGTGTGTTGGATGATATCGTCGGTGAGGATCGCCAATTAGCCCCCTCGCGAACGACTTCGGCCTCTTTAAAAACAGTGCTCGCTACTGTGCTTCTCATTCCCCAGTAAACGAATACACATAAATGTTTAAACAAATGTGTGTTTGTACAGTATTATATGTATGATTTTTTAAGACAACATTTTAAGTATAGATATATATTGAAACACATGGATATATAATCAAGATGGTAGACACAAACCGCCCGGCACTGGTCGATTCCGAAACTAATTGCCACGTCTAATTTATACTGTGACATGTAACGCACAGTAGTATAATTCCATAATAATCAAATAGTCGTAATCTTTTTGAGTTACAAGAATAATTGTTATTAGCTTTTTTTCATTTTATTTTATTATAATTAAAATCTAAAATCCGAGAATTTTATTTTTGTGGGTAATTTGTTGCTTTCTCAGAATTTTTAAGTTTAAATTAATTAATTTATGTCAAAATATTATATTTTATATTTCAAATTAAGATTATTTTTGTTAATTGAATTCAATGACGTCACTGGATGTGTCGATAATTTATTATTTTTTTTTGTATTTTTTAATTACTGATTATTTTGTGAATTTTAAAAAAATATTATGTAATTGATTGAATAATGAGTCTGATTAAAATTATAAATAAATAATTTTAGCGAAGAGAATTTTATTAATTTGATAGAGGTGAATTGTGTGGATCTAAAGTCGATTTTGAATATTAATTAGAGGAGCTAATTTTGACTTTGAACTGTTATTAGATTCTCGTTATTATAGAGATAAATAAATCTATTATTTCATCGATTAAATTTAAATTAAAAAAAATATAATTAAGAAATTAATATTCAGACGGTGTTAATTACTTTTTTATAGTGATAGACTAAAATAGAGTCTTGTGGATAAAAAATATTCAGCTATAATAAACAATTTTAAATTATTAAATTTTGTAAATTTCATATTTATTCAATTATAAACAGATAAATTAGTTTTTATTTAAAACTCTTTTATTTGAACACTTATAACTAATTTTTACAACTTATTGTCTATTTTTTCATAATATACTAATGACTTGTACACTTTTTACAAAATATATAACAAAAAAAAATAATAATAGCATTTAAAATAAAAAATTACAATCTGATTGGTATTTGAGGGACGAATTTTTTTTTTTTTAAAAACTAATAGAAATCTGATTATATAAATTAAATAAAAATTAAAAAAAAAAGTAATTTTTTTTTTTTCTGATTATATTATTGAGACAATTATTTTATTGACCTCAAAAATATATTTTTAAAATATTTTTTTTTCTATTTTCTTTACTTTTTATTCGTTCCGTTATTAAAATTTTTATTTTGCCATTTTTTTGTTCGAGTGTTATGATTCGATTGAGACAATTTTATTGACCTCCGTTAAAAACGTTAAAAATTTTTTTTCCTATTTTTTTGTTTTTTGAATTTGTTAATTGTATTCCCTAATTTTTTGTTTTTTTTTTTTAATTTAATTGAGACAAGTTTATTGTTTTCAATAAAATTGTTAATTTTTTTTCAATTTTTTTATTTTTTTTTAATTTTTAAAATCCTATTTTTTTGTTTGCTTTTTTTTTAGTTTCAGTTTTTATTTCATTATTTATTTTTTGCTATTGTTACTGAATATATTCGCGACCGGAAATGACTGATGATGAAATTTTTTTTTGTTGTAACAAAAAAAAATGATGGAATTGAGAGACAAAAAAATTAAGATGTAACTAATAATAAAAGATGTGTTGAAAACATTTCGTTTTTTTTTTTTTTTATGTTTTCGCCTCTTAATTTTTTATTCCCTTTGTGGATGAGTTGATAACGAATGATGTGGTGGTGGTGGTGGTGGTGGTGGTAAACCAGTGGAATGAGACAACATACTGACAGGATATAGTCCTGCTCCTAATAATCCATGATGTGCATTAAAAAAGCTACTGTGGTGTCGTACTGCAGACATTCTTGCTTTTTCAATTTCTGCTTCATGAAGTCTCTTTGCCTTGGCTCTTCTATTTTGAAACCATATTTTGACCTGATGGAACAAAAAAACAATAAATTTTCCACATTAATAACAATTTAAATTATCAATTTATCAAAAACAATTTTTAATTTTATTAAAAATCAATCTTTTGATAATTTTATTCTTCAAATTTAAATGTTTTTTTTTCTTTTTGTTTTACAAGTTTAAAAATAATTACCTGAGTTTCTGTTAGATGAAGAGATGATGAAAATTCAGCTCTTTCAGCAACACTGAGATACTGTCTTTCTCGGAATTTTTTTTCTAATGCCAACAACTGTTGTGTTGTAAATGGCGTTCTTGGTTTCCGATTAGGCTTGTGCTTACGAAGATTACACTTGATTCTAGCTGGTTCAATATGATCTGTAACAAAATAATGAAACAAAAAAAACCATTAAAACCCATTATACGACTTTTTTTTATATCAACATATGTCTATCTAAAAACAAGAACAGAAGGCTCATATTATATGTCCATAATTTATTTCTTTTTTATCATCAACAATTTACTTTAATATATATATATTTTTAACTGCTACTTTATTTAATTCAGCAAGAAGGCATTTCATAATTTTTCACCGCAAAACTGAGCACACCCTCATCCTTAGCTATTAGCATTTTTTGCTCATCAGTTATAAAATATATATGAGCAGCGTTGAAACCGCAGATTCCGGTCGTACGCGCGAGAACGCTCTGATGATATAAACGCTGGTTGTTGTCTTATTTTTTATTTCGAACCTTTTTTATTTCTTCAAATTTTTTGTGTTTTTTTTTTTTCGTCTTAATCATATAATCTTCGAAAGCCAAAGAGTAGCAAAAGAGCAAACGATGAAAAGAGACAACAGGGGGGTCGTTAAATGAGAGGGGAAGATAAAAAATGGCAAAAGAAAGCGAAATAAAAATGAAAAAAAAAATTTAAGACTGGTAGCATGTTCGAGGAAGGACTATCTTGGTTAAATCAGCTAATTATTTCGAATGGATTCTCGATCGTTTTAGGGTTGAATAAGGATGAATGCGTTTGAACGGATTAAAATCCGTCGGATATATGTTTGGTTGGAGGACAAGCATCGGTTTTTGGCCGATCGCCCAAGCAGAACCATTCTCAATAAATGGCAAAAGAGTTGAAGAGATACCGAATGCCAAAGACTGGCCGGAGACTAATTGGATCCTTAACCAAGAGAAAAGAAACGAAATTGGCCTTTCAACAAAGAAGAATTTTGCCTCGTGCGCTAGACTCACGCGTTTATCGTATTCATTTCTGACTCATTCTTTTTGCCAAAAAAAAATATAAATAAAATGTGAATAAGTGAATGATGATAAAGTAAAACAGTGATATATTTCAAGAGCTATATAACTTTTAAAGTTACGAATTTAAAATTCAAAAAAATAACCATCAAATGGCCTTTTGTATATCTTGCAAATATCTTGTGTATTTTTGAATAAATATGTATATACTTGACTCGATAGCCCTACAAAATAAAACAAAAAAAATATAAAAATATACATCGAAATACGTTTTTGGATATGCCTACAAATCTGTCAATTGTTTCAGGACAAATCTTGTTGTTGATTTAAAAGCCAACGGATTTTTCATACACGCGCGTACCCAAAGCTTCACCAACGTTGTAACCTCAAAATTTATTCCAATTTATAAACATTTTATTCTGAAGATAAGATAGGTTATAAAGAAAGAGAAATGAATGTTTTTTTTTAATTTCCTTTGAATTGAATATTAAATTTTTAAAAAGGAATGAAAGCTAATTATATTAAAATTAAAAAAATATATTTTTAACAATGAAGGGCTCTATTCATCAGTGAATGCATTTTTTACAGCTTTTATTGCTTTTTTATTCCTCCCCTTCATCTTCCCGCCCATCTTTTCTCCTTCTGTATGTAATTTAGTGAGGATCATAAAGCCATAGACAATAACAACCCCTCCATACATTATTTTGAGCTCAATTACTTGATCTTTATAAATTTCGTAACTTGAGAAAAATATATAAACTTTCCAGCCACATACAGGCAATAACCCTTGAAACTTTGAAGATTTTTAAATATGTATTTGTTGGAGCATCTTCATAATGCTGAATCATTGGTGCTAAGCTATAGTCTTTCGAAGAAATAATAAAATGAGGATTTCGCTCAATGAGTAGGGAATAAATTTTTTTTCTGCCTCAACGTCGGATAGCAAATTTTTTTTATGATGTATAAAAATTAGTCTCAAATAAGAATTATATCATTTAAAACCTAATCAATAATTTTTCTTTATTTTAATTTTAATTTACTGAGTCATTATTAGCTTCATAACCTCGATGATTAAGTCGAATGATTTATTATGTAAAAATAGATGAATAAATGTATTAGTTTATTAGTTTTCAAATATTAATGTTCACAAACAAATTTTTGCATGAAAATGCATTTAAATATGTAAAATATAAATTGTTTTGACTACACTAATGTAATTAGGATAGTATATTACCATTTAGATGTGGGTGATGAGCGAAGGATGATGGATAATAGTTTGCTGCAGCAGCTGCAACAGCGGCTGCTGCTCTGTGATGTGAACTGGCATCGTTCCATACTGGAAGGCCAACTTGAAAATTTGGCACTGGACCGAAATTTTTAAATGCACCAATATATGCATCAAATGGTGGTCTAATTAGTGTTGGACTTGTTGTTGGTGGTATATTTGCATGTTCTAAATCTTCAACATCAACAACACTGCTTGTATCATCATCATCATCATCATCATCCATATCATCATCATCAATATCCGGCTCTGAATATCTTGATCTTCTATCATCGTGTGAACTATGAGGTGATTGTGAGCCATTGTATTCACTTGATAATGATGTTGATTGCTTTGGTGATATTGAAGTTATCATATGTTTTTCAAAATTTTTTGATGAGGATGATGATGTTGTTGAACCACAAACACTTGCTGGTGATAGAGATCCAATGTAATGGTGGTTTTCTTGTGTATTATAGTAATTTGATGGAATACGATTTATATTTTTATTTGATAAATCAGTCGGGTATACTGTTGGTCGTTCATAATTTGTTCTTAATTCAATATCACGTTGTGGTTTTTGTGATGGTGCCAATATTGATTCAACTGAAAAATTCAATCTTTTTGGCGTTGATGATTTTATTACTGATGATGCTGGTGACTGAGTAGGTTCACCAGCATTTGGACTCGTCGAAGGTGGTGTTACTTGGGTCATTCCTTTAACAGTCATCTTATTATCTTTTTATTTATCAAATTATTTATACAAATGAAACTTTTCAGTATATCATTTCATAAATTAAATCAATATTTCAAATACACTTGTTTTTATTTTTTTCTTATTTCTCGTTTAAATCACTTTATTTGCACAAAATGTTCCACTATTTTTTTTCATTATTAACACAATGATAATATATGGATAATACAACACAGTAAAAATTTATAAATGGTAATTCAAAATTGATCTTCGGTAGGTTTTTTTTTTTTTTTTTTTTTGCTAGTTGAGAAGAGATGTTCACAGATCAAACTTAACGAGGGAACTAGTCAGACCGATGGCTAGCGACCGAACTTTCGATTTTTTTCGATCTCTGAGTTCGAATGTGTTGGTATCTAGTTTGAATGTATGCGCCAGTTTGTGTGATATAAAGTAGGGATACCGAATTACATCGAATGACGTCGAAAAATACCGAATAGTCATACGTAGACCCTTCTCTGGCAGGAAAGAGGCGTATCGAAATTTTACTTGGGGTTGATTTTGAAATTGTCAACGCCTACCTGACAATCCCAACATGTGTAATGTCTTATTGAAATTAAAATTTCAAGACAAACTGATCTCCCATGTATTGAGGGGAAAGCGTGCGAAAAATACGAAATTATTTTACTTTTTCGGTATTTTCTTTTCATCCCCTTTTTGTCACTATGAAACAGGAGATTTTCAATCACACATAGGTACATTTAGACCTGTAAAGATGAAAATAACAGGAAAACGAAAAAAATTACCCTTAAAGGGATAGGAAAAATGGCACAGTGGGAAAAAGTAAAAAGGATTTTTACAACAATAACGCCATAAGGGTGGAAAAATCAGATTTGATCGAAACCTACGTAGTTTCCTACTTGGGACAATAATGAGTGTAACTGACCAATTAGAGTCAACAGTTGTACCCATCCATGTTGACTTAGATATAGCACAAAAAAGAGATCAAGTTTGTAGGTCATTTTAAAAAACAAATTATAAATTTATTTATTTATTTTTATAATTAAATGTTTATGAATTTAATTTTATTATTTCATTGAAATTATAAATGATAATTTATAAAATGAAAAAATATAATTTATTGATAAATTATAATTCATTAATGAATCAAGAATAATTAAAATAATAATAAATATTATTTTTAGGCCAGGGTCAGTAATTGTCGATGTGCTTTTGCATATACAAAATACTCAAATGCAATTTTGTATAATTTTATTTTCATTATTTTTAAAAGTTATTTACTTGATAGATAATTTGTGTTGGCTGAACGTTGAAAGAATTGGAAAATAAAATGTTAATGTCAAAGATCAGCATTACAATGACAATCGGAAATGCGCAAGTATCTTCAGCAATTCAAATTAACATTTTCCAATTAGAATTTTATTATTGAATTGTGAAATAAAAAAATCATTATTCATTGATTATTTAGTACCGGAAACTAGGTCATCATTGGGGCCAATTTCTTGATTTTTAAATTATTTTGAATATTTTTAAATTAAAATATACATTTTAATTTAATATCAAAATTAAAAATCAGTATTTTTGAATTATTCAACTCTATTTTTATTGCGTTTTAAAAAAATGTTTTTTTTCTTTTTATTTTTTTTTTCAAATTATCATGTTTATAATTAGACAACTAAATAGTTTAGTCATATGTCTGATAAATAAAATAAAGTTATAAAATAATATGCTGATTAATCGGTCAAAGATTATAAAAAATAAATAAACTAATTATAAAATTTATATTTGAAAAAATTATTAAACTATTATCTCTTTATCATTTCAACTTTGTATTGTCAATTCATTAAATTTATTTATTTTTCTTCTATTGGCATAAACTGTCTTTTCATTTATCAAAAAAAAAGCATCAATTTTTCTTTCAAACATCCATAATGACAAGCCAATTAAATTATTTACCAAAAAATAAAAAAAAAAAAAAACTCGAAATTAAAATAAACAATTAAATTTAATTTCACAGTAAATTAAAATTTCATTAAAAGTTTTTTGTTTTATTTAAACTTGTCTATAAGCTATATGAAAAAAATAATTGTTGCTACTGAATAAAATATAGCAGAGGGATGTTGAACCAATTTGGATGGTTACCAAGGCAAACGATACGTTAAATAGATAGGATGGCAACGTCGGTGGGGAGCCTGACATAATGAGACTTGAAGACCACCCGCTAGTTATTTTTCGCGATGTCAGAATGTCTACCCGTTTAATCCGCGTGGCTCATATGCAAAATAAATAAAATTATATAAATTTCATCACAATATAGTACAGCCATGACATTAATTGTCAATAAAATTAATTAAATAACAAAATAATATTAAAAAAGTTATAAAAAAATAAAATTTTTTGCTTGCAAATAATTAAATAATTATATAAAAAAAACATAAATTTTATTTTAATGAATCATTATCATTTAGCATCGTTTGAATAAAAATTAAAACTTGATTGATATGTTTTTATTGAAAATAAAAAATATATTTAAATCCTCATTTTCTTAATTGACTTGTTTATAACAATGATAAGAGAAAATGATCAAATCTAAATTACACAGTAGTCCAACAAAATGTTTTTAAAAGGCACTTAATCTTTTGTTGAATCCGTTTCACGTCCAGGACATGCATATACATACTATGTCCTTGTGTTTCGTGTCAGTCTGATGGTCTTGCTTCCCTTTTTTGTTGTTAATGTACTCAAAATTTTATCCCTCAAATATAATTTATATATTCACAGTTTACACAAGTACATGCTGCACGTATGTATATGTATAATCGAATGTACGCAAATTAATATTTATGTAGACACATTAAGAGTTGATGCTAAAGTCATTAATTATTAGTTGCCTAAAGATATTGAGCATGAAAATCATATAAATATATTTATTTATTTTATTTTTTTCATGTCAAATTGGCGTTAAAATTGCATTCATGGTGGTCCTGACATTTCTCACTTTTTTCCCCTTTTTAAAACTTAATTGACAATTTTTTTTTCCTTCTAAAAACACCCTGTAATTATCATCATGGATTTTTTTTTATTTTTTATGTTATCTTGAATTTATCTTTTAATTTTGAGACATTTAACTAAGTATATGTGTCGTGCTCAACCATAAAATTAGCTATGGTCTATTTTGAGAACAGACAGAAAATTTATATACATTTCAAGTTGGTGAACAAGTTCAAGCCTTTAAATACAATAGACAGAAAATAAGTGATTTTTTTTTTTATTTGGAAAAGGTATATATAAATAGTTGAAGGAATTAATTGAATTTTTATATTTTATTTTGTTGTTTTTTATTTTTTATTGATGGACAAATGTAACAAACGATCCTATAAATATTTATTTTTCAATTTTTTAAATGAGAAAAAATTGGAATAATAAAAAAAGTAAAATATTATTTCGTTTACCGTGCAAGTTATAAGCTCGTTTGTTTTATAGTTTTTATTATTTTTTATTTTGCTTTTTAATACGATTTTTCATAGATCTGTATGTGCAGTATATTTGACGTTTATATATTCTCTGCAGTAATTTTTTTTATTATTTTTTATTTAGCCATTTTCATTTTAACTCTTCTCTTTTTTTTGCCGTCAATAATTGAATATCGTGTCCGGGTGAAGCGCCAGATCGACACAGAAAATAAAACGTTGGAAAAAGAAAAAAGGTAAAATTAAAAAAATAAAATATAAACGACTAAAATGAAAAAATTAAATAAAGAGAAGATGAAAAGGTAAAACGACGGCTAATAATAAAAATTGAAAATATAAAAAAAAATTATGAAAAAATAAAAGGAGGGTTGCAGGGATATGAAAAAGAAAATCGATATTTTAATTGGACAAAATAATTGGAACGAACGAACGAACGAATGGAAGATCGTAATCTGTCGGTACTCTTTTTCTCTTCTCGATTTAACTCATCCTTTTTTTTTTCCACCCTTAAACCACCCACTTATTTTTCCCCGAAGCTTTTGTGTGTTAAAAATTCATGCGCACGCCCTTTTTTCACTATTTATTTTTATTTTTTATTATTATTATTTCCTTTTGGCTCTACACAAATATATAAAGCTCATCGACACGAAATTCACCCTATCCTTTTTTTTTTTTTTCGAATAAAATACGCGTGCGTCAAAAAATCCAGAACAATTTTATAATTTATAAAATTTAAATTCAATTTATTTAAAGATAAAAGCAATAAATTTATAATATTTTGTTGATTAAAATTTTGCATCATTTTGATATTTGTAAAGCTAGTATTTTTTTTTCTATTAAAATTCCATTTATTGTGGTTAAAAAAAATACATCAACGACAATTAAATGACATAATTAAAAACCGAAAAAAAATATATCATGATAATGCATGATAATTTAATCTCTGTATATTTATTTTTTGGTTAATTAAATTTACGTTTGACATTTAAGCTGCTTTTCTGCATGAATTATTTTTCAATGTGAGTTTGGATTAACTCAAGCTTTCATGCATGAACAATATATAATAGTACAGGTGTATTGTGAAATTTTAATTATTAATAATAATTTATCTCAATTTTCTATATAAAAAATTTAATTATTATTTTATAATAATATTGATTCGTTGATTGTTTTTTTTTTTTTTTTTTAATATAAATTTTAATTTTACTTTATTATAAAAATATTTCTAATAGTTTTTTTTTTTTTTTTTACAACTATTTGTCAATTTTTTATTACAAAAATTAATTGAAAAACAAAATTTATATATTTATTTTTTAAAAATCTATAAATCTTGTCTTTCGATGAGAAAACCAGCAGTTAAATATTTCATCACTTTCATGTAGGAAAAAAAATATTTTTAATAAATAAAATTTAAATTAAAAAAAAAAAAAATAATAAAAGCAATAAAAACGTAAATTTATTTAATATGAAAAATAGAAAATTTCATAATAAATAAATTAGTAATCAATTGAAAAAATCAATATGAAAAACCAATGAAATATTCAAATTACAATTGTAATTTATTTTTGAAATTTTGAAAGTTTTTTTTTTTCCATCTCCGTTATAAATTTGTATGATTTTTTCATTCAAAAAATATATGATATATTGATAAAATAAATATCACGTTAAATATATATATTTTTTTAATTTTTTGTTGGACTCGACACCTCAAACACGTGCTCACCATGCGTGGCTAGTTAAGTGATCCTAAAGTGGCGCCTTGATGAACCTCCCCTTCATCCACCCTCCAATTCACAGTTTCTCAAACTCTTCACACCGATAAAACAAAAACAACACTTGTATAAAACATGCGTACACTATATTAATATTAAACAAAATGCACTGTCGGAAGTCGTTAGAACATTTGTATATATATTTAAAAAACAGAAACACTAAATATATATTTATAAAAATACGAAATTAAATTATTAAAAAAAAATTTTTAAGACTCAAAAATATCATAATAAGAGCAGCATAAAGTCTTGGCTACACTTGTGATACGCCTAAATGCTTCATTTGTTTGTCAAACAAACCAAAACATGCTTGTTCTTCCGGCTATAAAAAAAACCACATCAAAATTCATATTACAGATGAAAAAAATTAAAAGAAAACTTTTTATATTTCCGTTTTACCTAAATTGCTAATATGTTCAACGAATAATGTTCAATTAGTCGACATAATTTTTTTATTCTTAAAAATAACATAATTATTCTTCACATATAATATACTTTATTCTTTTTAAACTACAAATTTGTTTGCTTTATTTAAAAAGCACTTAGTGTAAATTTTTTGTCAACTTTTCAACTCAATATGTATGGATCTTTGATGTTAATATTTTTTTCATATTTATTATTATTTATTTCATTTTAAAACCAAAAAAACTACAGTAAGCTTAATTTACTCAGACTTGAGCTTTTTTTTTTTTTCGTCAGAGTGATTTATTACTTGTTTAGATCGTACGACACCACACAGTGGATTAAAGTGTTAAATAAAAATGCCACAAATTTTAAACAGCACTTGACTGAAAAATGTGAAAATTGTTTCTTCTGTACTTTCAATCGATTTACTCTAATTGCTTGTGACTTTTTTTTTTTTATTTATTCGTTTATTTATTTTTATTCGTCATTTAAAGTTCTCAAAGATTCTCAAGTACTTTAAACGTTTGTTAGCCGTGAAATTCCTCTCTCTATATATTTATAAAGAGTATTATATACCTTTTAACTGTTCAAAGAAAATATCTTTATACTTATTCGTGACTATGTTTTAAGTGAGAGACTTTTCTTGTCAGATCATTTGGCCCTGTAAAAACATTTTAACATTATTATTTATTTGTAACTTTAGCATATCATTTTAATTATTATTTATGATTATTTTCATTTAATATTTGTTTAAATGAATCAACAATTTGCATGATATTAATTACTGAAATATTCTTAACGACTAATTTATACTAAATATATTATAAATTTAAATTAAATACATTAACATATTTTTGATGAGTTAATTCTGCTGTAATAGCCTTGCAAAAATATATTTAAATGACTTTTGTTTTATTAATTGAAAAAAAATAGTGGATAATTGCTCTCAATGTTTGTTTATTTATATTTTATAAAAATACAAACAGTCAAATTAGCTGCAGAGTAAAAATTTATTTAACGACAGGAAGTGTATTTTACTTGTAGCGAAAGGAAAAAAATATAATAAAAATGAGTAAAACAAATGAATAAAATAAAAAATCCTAAAAACATGTGTGTTTTTAAGGTTTCGCGGACGCACATTTAAGTAATCATTACACTTTGCTCCATTCGACATGTCCGGCTCAGTTATTTTGTCCCTCATGGCTCTAATTAACATCCCATTTAATTTTTATATTTATTCGTCGAAAGAAAATTTACCATTCATATTGTCGTAAATTTAAAAAAAAATTTATTATTCATTTTATTTATTTCACATGGTATACATAACGAATGTATATATTTTTCGGAGACAAATAAAAAAACAATTTGAACAAAATTACCCGAAGAGTGAAGAAGCAATCGTGTTAAATATAAATTTTTTTTTTTCACATTTTAAATGTCTAAACATGTATTGCTTACAAATGTTTTGTTGTAAAAAAATCAAAACTATATAGCAGTCCTAATGAGTCTGTAAAATTATTTTTGTTTTATCTCTAAAAATTTTCGTTGATTTTTATTTCAATACTTTTTTATTTTTTTGAAAAAAAAAAAAAAAAAAAAAATTACATTTTTATCATTTATCTCTTTGGATCCTCCTTTTCAAACTTTTTTCAATTTTTTATATATATTTTGTATATATTATTTTTTAAACTGTCGTTTGGGCTTTTATTTTTATAAAAAAAAAAAAAAAAAAATTCACGTATCCGTTAAAACCCATAAGACATTGTAGAGAATTACATTTTATTTTTTCAAGTTGACGCAAATCTTTTTCACTGCCGTAAATCGAGCAGATAAATTGCCAAGTGTTCAGGGAATATTACGTGACCTAGGGATGCTGGAAAAATAAAGGCAAAAAGTGTGTTAAAGCAAGAGAAAAATTTCATTTTAAAATACATGTATATCGTTTAAACGAAAGAAAGAAAATGTAAGAACAAAAAAAACGAAAAAATCAGATATATATATCCATATATTGAGGAGGATTGTGGGTGACACTCTTTCAAGAAGCGCAAAATTTATTCGAGAACATTGTACACATGTCAGTAGCGTGTGTACATACACAGACGATAGAAATTCCAACCGATTACCAGTGACAGGATCGAGCTACAACCATGTCAAGACGATTGTAAATGGCTTGTGGATGCACTTTACCGCCCATTTCCCTCCGAAAAATCATCCCAAATCGTTTAGTTCGGAGCAAAGCGATCCAATTAAGAACTATGCACGCTTTTCTCTCAAATATTTATGATGCTATATGTATACCAAGACATTTAAAATAAAAAAACATTCTTAGTGTAAACACAATTACATAGCTATAAATTACATCAAATTGATTCAATTACTCCTATTTTTATTTTGATTTTTAAGTGTACAAAATAAAATATCTATTAATATAGGGACAATATAATTTATTTTACTTGAATAAATAATATATTTATTTTAGAAAATTAACGTCAAATTATCCAATCGACAATTTCACTAATAATTATGGGAAATTAATCGGGAAATTCAATAACTTTTCGGCAATTTAAATTTTAAATTTTACAGCAATTATATGGCGCTAGTGTCAAGCAACCTGCCATCTGTTTTTTTGAAAATAAAAACTTTTAAAAAAATGTTTGTGGCTTTGAAATTCTTTGCCGCGTGCCACTGTCATTTTAAAATGAGGATGATACGTAATTTATATGTGAGGGTATACATGACTGCAAGTTAAATATTCCATGGTTAAGTTTAAATGAAGAAAATATATAGACACACACACATTGTGGCATTTCAGTGTGTATTTTGTATATATTTCATGTATAATATGTCAAAACAAAAAAACCACTAAAAACACAAACTCACGGTTATCTTAATTTTTAAATGTTAACCGAACATTTTAGTTGGAAATAAAATGAATAAATATTTCAAAGATGGCACATGTTCCAGACACTACTCTGGAGTATACACAAAAATTTATCACTTATTTTAACACGAAAAAATAAATAAATGAAATTATTTTTATTTTGAATGAACTAAAATAGAATGTCAAAGTTCCATACGTCATTCTAAATGTTTTGCGTTGTGTGGTAGAGTTTTACATTCATGAACGACAAACTTCCTAATAGACTGTTCTGTCTTTTTTAATTGACAGAGGTGTAAACCATTAAACACAACTAAATATTATTTTTATTAGCACAAAAAAAATCAATTTATCATTTTTAAAAATTTGTTTTTAAATGTCATTTTTTGAATTTTAGTAGTGTTTTTTTGAGAATGCAAGAACTGTCCGAAAAAATAAAATTGAAGGATTATTTATAAGTAGAGATGTTTTTTTTATGTACAATTTTTGTAAAAAAGAAAAAGGAAAAAAAAAAAGAGAGGAGTAATTACACGTGAAATTTAGAAGCCTGAGAATTCCAAGTAACTGGTATTAGAGAGTCGATTTTTTTTTTATTTTTTTTTTTTGTAAATTTACTACATTATAGACAGGTATATGGATTTCAATCTCATTCTTTATTTTTATTGTATTCATTCATTGTGAATGGATAGGTATTTTTTTCGCCCCCACAATGTGGAAAAAAAAATAATAAAAATAAAAAAAATCGGACCGCAAAAAGGAATCCTCACGCCTTTTGACAAAATACGTCAAGAAGTCTCTCTCGATTTGGTGTGGCCCTTGATTCTTAGATTCGTTTTGGTGTCATTGTCATCCTGAGGGGTGAGCACCAAAAAAGGATCAGTTTTTGAGCACACACTGGAAAATAGACGAATGTGATATTTCTTTATTTTTTTTTTTATTCTTTTTTTATTGTAAACTGCTCTTCTTTTCTTTACTTAATTGCAATTTAAGAGGCTCGTGGGTTTTTTTTTTTTTGGCAGAAAAACAGCTGTCGACTATAATAAATGCACAATGAACTATGTAAGATCGATGCTTCACAGTCTTTATATAGATATGTATACAGTCTTGAAGTGGCCACTCGAATATCTTGACACTTTTCTTTGGCTTTCACTGGGAACTGAAATATAACACAACAATGTACTAAAAATACAATTAATATATTTGAGCAAAAACCCCCCATGGATTTTTTTTCAAATATCTATACCAACCATTTTATTGCTTTCAAAATGATCAATAGAATTGATTATTCATTTTAGTGAATTATACATTTTTATTTTTTCTGTTGCATTTTTAAATAAATTTTGAAAATTCAGACATGTCTAAAAATAATTCCCAAAGAGTTGTCTACGTAATTGCCTATTTCATTGAATAGTCCTACAAATGCCTAACAAACGTATATTATTATCATTAAAATTAAAAATTCATAATTTTGTCTTAAAAAAAATATGAATTTCCCATTTTTTTTCTAATATTTCAACCGCAAAACTGAACGTAAACAATAATATATATAAAATTCAAAAAAAAATTCAAAAATATATGTGAAATTTGTATAAAAAATTTTCTCTAAATGCAAATAGATGTATCATTTTTACAAAAGTCAAGTGGTGAAAAAGAGAAATGAATAAATAAAATACAATGACGAATAAAACATAATCTGGAATAATACAAATATATAGTCAAACCGTTGAGGGTTTATTCACGCTCACAACAATAATAGAAGAAAAAAAAAAAGTAAAATAGATCCCTTCATAGGATGAGTAGTTCCAAGAGTTGTATATGACGACGACGATGATGATGATGATGATGGTGATGGTGGTGGTTTGTCCATTGTCAAACAGGACCAAAAAGATACCTATATAAACTTTCCATTTGAAGTTGTTTAAATCCTTGTAAAGTCAAATGCCCAGAATGCGGTTGAAGTGTCTCGAATTTTTTTATATATTTTTTATTATTCTCTCTCAAGTGGATGCGATTGTCGTCTTGCTTTACAAAAGAGTGAAATTGAGTATCCATCTCTTAAAAAAGAAAAAAAAAAAGAAAGCAAAGTGGCCAGACGCGCGCGACCAATGAATCTTTCTCATGCAGGTGATATTTTTTAATTTTTTTTTTTTTCTATTCTTCTTGATTTTATTTATATCACTATATTATTTAATTTAATTTTAATATTAAAAATTTATAATCACTTGTTTGTAAACGTCCATCATTTTCGTTCAATAATAATTCATTTAAAAATTAAAAAAAATAAAATAAAATGACATTAATCAACTCATGACTTGACTAAATATAAAAAAATAAACGGATAGATAGTAAATTGTTGTATTAATAATTTCATTTGTGGCTAATTCAGTCCCATAAAAATAATCTCAATGAGGCAAATTAAGGATGACTATAAATATATATTAAAGCACTGGGTTGTCCCCACTGAAAATGATATATGATTTTGTAATGGCATTTCAAGTTGTATTTAAAAAATCACGTATATACACAAGACAAACCGACACCTGGACCCGGTGTTGGACCCTTTGTGAAATATATTCAAGGAGGGCCCATCAAGAAATATAAATTTTTTTATACTTTTTTAAATGTCCTCAGGGGTCCATATGGGTCCATGGATATGCTTCTCGGCTAGTATTTAATATCATATCCTCATAAACTCGCGGGTGCGCCTTGTAAATATTTTTTTTTATTTTATTTTATATAAAATATACTTAAACTTCATAAATATCCAAAATTTCTTTTATTAATTTACTCATTTAAAGATAAGTCTTATGTATTTTTTCATTTAATATTTTCATTTTTTATTTATATTTTTCTACGAGTTTATTTTATAAATAAATCCAACTATTTGGGTGGTTTTTTTATTTTTCATTTTATTGTTTAAAAAGTATATAAACCTTTTGAAAAAAAAAAACATGAATACATTCAGGTAAAAGACAACTTGGTTTTTTGTTAAAATATATTTTTAAAAACCATTGAATAACGCATATGAATGATATATATTATTTTGAATGAATGAAAATGATCGAATAAGCATCAGCTTGTTTTCAAAGAATATCAATAGTCAAATGAAAAATAATAAAAAGAAAATACTTATAGCCAAGAGGCACGTGTATGCGATATACGTAATATTATCTATTATATTAGACTATAATACACCTACATTAAATTTTTTATTTATATTTTTTTGTCATTATGGATTAACGTTGTTGCTTGAATCAATTGTGATTCACAGTGGCTACAGTATAATCGTCCGTCTTCTTTTCTTCTTCTCAATTTTAATATCAAAAAATAATAAATAAATTTATATTCTTCTTTTATCTTGAAGCAGAAGCAAGAGGTGTGACTCTACATGTTTGAATACATCGTTGATTGGAGCCATAAATGTGTCTTGAAAATGTGCAAACGCCTCTTGCATTCGTTTTGGTTTATTTTCATCATTGCATTGTGTGACCACACACGAATATACAATACAATAATGCATTTTTTATTATTCTTGTTGTCCAATGGTCACTGATCCATTTGATCGATGTCCCCATATTCGATTCTCATATATTGCCATATAAATTTATACCTGAAAAATACATTTTTTTAAACTTTAAATCAATAAAATATCTCGAGAAAATTTTATTACATAAAAAAACTAGACAGGTGGCCTGACTCTCTTGCTTCATCAATAAAAAATTTGCCTCATTCAAAGTAATAACAATGAATATCAATTGTCATAAAAAATAAAAAATATATATAAATATATAAATCATGTTATTTATTTTGCTTGAAATCAATTGGTCATTGGGGCTATTTTTTACAGTGTGGTACATCATCAAATAATTTTATAAAATTATATTTATACATTTTTTTTCTTTATTATTCATCTTGTCTCATTGGTGGCTCTTTTTAAACTGGCAATCAAACTGGCATTCTTCTGTATAAATATTATTTTTTTTTTGGTGCATCATTCTCATCATCAGGTAGTATAAAGTTTGGGTTAAACAACTCAAGCCAACACTCGTTCACAAACTAGTTAGCAATGTTAGTCTGATATATATTTTTTTTTTAAATTATTCAACAATTTATTCACACACACATTCACATTCACTTTGATAATTTGATATTATAAATACACTTGTAAGTCATCATCATAAATTGTTCATAATAATATTAATAATAATAATAATTTATTTTGAGACACGTAGAATATGTTGTATTTAACAATACAGTATTGTTGTTAAATCAGATTCAATTTGGGTCCCATTCAAAATTAGGATTAATAAATTATTTGGGCAATTCATAAATTGACTTTTGATATACCTTTGATGCCCGTTTATTTTCTAACTAAAGAGTCAGCATTTTTAATTTTTGTTTTTTTATTTCATCTACGTTTGTATATTTTTTTATACACACAGATATTTTTTATATGGTGGTATTTTATCATGTCATTCTAATGATTATACAAGAGTTTAGATAGAGAAAAAAATTTATGGAAAATTCATCGTTAAATTTGCGATGAAATTTTAAAGATAATCATTTCGGTTGAACATCAAAAGATATATCTTTGTCGTAATAAATTTTTTATCTTGTTTTTTACCCTCAGAAAAAAAATAAAAATAATAAATTAAAAAAAAAAAAAAAAAAAAAAAAAAAAAAAAAAAAAAAAAAAAAAAAAAAAAAAAAAAAAAAAAAAAAAAAAAAAAATAGAAAATTATCTTATGTAGAATTTTTGACTTGTGAAAAGTTGTAAGGAACCAGAAGCTTCTTTGACAACCCGCAAACACACCCGAGCCGACACATTACCGAAACAATTCGAAATAAAAGAGCCGATAATTAGTGTGGTAGTATTTTATTATAGATCTTTTTCTTTTAAGGGCGTAGAGGATTTTCCTTTCCAGCTATGTCCCTGTTCGATAAAACTTTCCAACACCAAAAAAGAAACTCATCTTTTTTTCACGATGGTCAAGCTCAAATATGCCTTACAACCTTTAGATGTTACCGCGCAAAATTAGTCTCACTTCATTTAAATACTCGTATTTCTTTTCTTCAAAATGTTTTTTTTTTTTCAACTTGACTCCTGTCTTTTTTCACTATTTTATTATTTTTACTATCTATCATCAAATCTGATATATCTATTTTTCAAATCTACATTTAATTATGTGAGAACATACACAAAAATTCTTGACTGACATTTTTTATTTCCATCATCAATTGATGACATTAAAACATGAGTAATTTAATTAAAAAATATCATTGACATATATTATTTTTAATTTAATTAACTAAATGTTTTTAATAGTAAAAAAAAAAAAAAAAAAATTGTATTTTATTTTTTAATTAGAATAAATTGAATTTAGCACAATGCAATTGGACACTTTGTTGTGTTTGTGAGTTGTACATGCTTGGTCAATGATGCATACAAGGGGTTTAAGAAAAAAGGAAAAAAAAATATATAAATATTAACAATACAGTGTAACAGTGTATTTATATGTTTGTCAATAAGTTTGAAGTAAAAGCGTTGACAGTTTGGGCCCATCTGTGTGATTTCAAGTTGATTGGTGAGGGTGGATTGTATTTAATGAGACTGTCCTTTTATTTATTTTCACATTATAATTTAACTATTCTCTTTTTACGTATTGACTAGTCGTTTATATTGACATGGGTGATGCTGGCAATTTTATTTCAATCAAATAACACAACATAATTGTATTATATAAATTTTTTTTGACACAAGTAAAAATAAAATATCAAAATTTTGTTATTCATCATCTCAATCTCATTTTCGATTGATGACCAAGTTGTATTTTTTTTTAAACTATCAAAATATATATTTTTATTTGCCACAATAATAAATGAATATTTAAATTATTCTATATTTTTACAAGAACTCAATTATATTCTCTTATTCGTGTTATCTTAACACGTCAAAAATAATAATATTTTAATAAAAATATATAAAATCATTGTGAGTAAAAAAATAAAATTGATAAGTGCTTTTGAAATATGTTTTTTTTTTTTAATTTATAAAAGATGAATATAATTTTTTTCATTGGTTTTTTTTGTATAATTTATCAAATAAATAGTTGTGAGATTAAATGTTTATGTGTATGAATGAATTGCTGGTAATCGGAGTGGTATAAAATTCGTATATTGAGCTTGGGAATATGGATTTGTAATTAAGTGAGAGCCTGACCTGTGAACTCGCTATTCAACACCAATATCGTGCTTAACGTCACGCACGACCTCTTGCAAGATATACATTTACAAAAAAAATTTACAATTTATTATATATACTTGGTAATGTTATAATAAAATAATGGATATTTAAAAAATTGAAAAATTAATGAAATGAACAATAAAATCTTTTTAATATTTGTTTGGATAATTAATAGTTTTTTTTTTTTTTTTTTTTTTCAATTGAAAAATAATTATTTTATTGTTATTAAAAACAATTCATCATTGAATTATAATTAAATTAAATAAAGAATACTTTGTATTGTTTGTTTAATTGTTTATCAAGTATTGTGTTAAATTTATTACATAAAAAAAAAATTATTTTATTATTATTCGTTTGAGCGTTTTTGTAATCATGAAATTTTTAATTATCATATTTTTCTTTCATTAATTTTATAATTATATATATTTATCTGCTCCATTTTTTTTTTTCTTAATTCTGATTATTATTTATCATTTATCAATCATATCTTTCTTATAATTATATATATTTTTTTTATATTAATAAATAAATAAAAAATCCATCAGATTATTTTATAAACATGTAATTAGAAATTTTAAATTCAATTCATTCGTATCAGTATAATATGTTATCATCATTTTAAATTTACTCTGAAAAAGAAAAAAAATAAAAATCCCAGCAATCTTTCAAGATATTTCAAAATAATTTTATTATATTTCTTGTGTTAATAAAGGAAAAAAAATTTAAAAAAGATATTTAGGGTAAAAAAATAGGAGTGAAGAAAAAAAATGTAATTTATAGGTTTTTTTTTCTTTCAAGTGAAAATTGATATAATTTGATAAATTGATTTAACATTTCCGGACAAATAAGGAAGATGATTTTTTTTTTTTTAATTATTCTGGCGCCTATATTTAATGATGGCTAACGATGAAGCAAACGCCGGACGTCCATATATTTTTCCTCCAACAATTTAACCAAAGATCAATTAATTTGTGGTTCCCTTCCACCTACTTTTTTTTTTTCTTCAATTGTGAATTATGTTTTTTTTTTTTATGTAACAAAATTTAAAATTTTTTTTCTTCATCTTCCTGGGTTATGTGGTTCAAAGGGAAAAATACATTTAGACCGATAACTATATATCTTTCAACTCTAACCAGACGATCGAATTTCTAGACGCCAGGGCGTGGTCCAAATTTTCAAAAACCAAGTGTTACAACCGTTGCAAATTTCCTCTTTGTCTTTTAAGTACATAATACATTTTTGTTCTTTTTATTTTTCATCGCTTCATGCTTTTCAAAAATTTTTAAAAACTACAAATACGTCACGCCCTTGATTCTCATAATCTTCCGGTCATTTTAAAAAAAAAATAAAAAAGAAATATTACGTATCCATATATACACTTGATAATATTTATTTTTATTTATTTTTATTCATTATTAAAATTAGTTTTTGAAAAATCATATTGACAAGAAAATCCAATACGTAATATATTTTTTATAAATATTTTTTTCAACACATGAATTAATTTATATTTTTCAAAAACTAATTTTAATAATGAATAAAAATAAATAAAAATAAATATTATCAAGTGTATATATGGATACGTAATATTTCTTTTTTATTTTTTTTTTTTTTTTTTTTTTTATTTATTTGCTTTTATTTAAATACTTTTATTTCTTTCTTTCTTTCGTGTCGTTTTTATTTTCTCTTTCATTCGGTAAGGTTATTTTACAAATGTAATTATTTTACAAATATGTATACACATTTGTGTACATATGCATGTCAAATTTTTACATATACTTTTGTATGAAAATAAATTTATACTTCAATGATAATGAGTAATACGTTGCTGACGCAAAACTCTCATCGTGAGGTCGCGATAGCCTACCGATAAACTCGTTGCAATTAGTCACTGCCAATTAACAGCCCCATATAAGCCGTAAACAGTCATACAATTATTTTAATTTTATTTATTTTTCATTTAATTATTATTCCAATTCATCATTTATTTTAAATAACAAAAAAATATATACAATTATCGTTGTATTATTTTTGTAATTAATATAATAAAATTATAAATTGGCAAAATTTTGGAAATTTAATTATTTTTTTGTTTTTTTTTAATTTTTAATTTATTTTATTCATTTAAAAATAATTAAACGAGTTTATTGTTATTAAACAAAGGCATTTAAGGATAATTTTTTTTGTTCATTTCATCAAATATTTGTGAATTAATTTATATATTTATTTGTGAATGTTCAGGATAAATATTTATTCAACGTTGATAATTTGCCACAGTTACCAGCCACAAACGAGCCGTGTCACATTTATGAATATTACGAAAATTTATCGCTCACTCGATTCATATCAAATGAATAAAATTGACTTTTTTAATTTAACTTGATATAATAAAGTAATAAATAAAAATTAAAAGGAAAAAAATTAATTAATTTTAAATAAAAAAAAAATTAACAATGAAACAATAACAAACTTGAGAACAAAAAAATTATAATATATTTTTATTATAATTAATTTTATATTTTAAATATGTTTGTTGTTTTTTATTTACCCATTGGATGGTCAGGAAAATATGGGGGTGCAAGGGGGAATGACTAGGGTAGACGAGGTAATTAGAGCTTCAGATAAGGCGCGAAATATGCACTTCTTCAACTGGCCACAACAAAACAACTTTTTGTTAATCATTAACAAACAACGTACTATTTTTAATTGCAAAAAAATTTTGATGTGCCAGAGTGCACTTGGAAAAATTAATTATGCTGATTGTTGCATTTTTACAATGTATCTGCCCGATAATATTGTTATTATAGTTTTTTTTCTTTTTTTTTTTTCATAAAACAATTTTTCAACTCAACAAATAAATATTTTTTTTTTTTATTTAACTTTTAATACTCGATTCACACGATTAATTTTGTTTATGAACTTTTATTTTTGTTCACATTCTTCTTCTATATATATCTTTTGAATTTAATTAAAATTTTTTAATTTTATTTCTTTATTAATAAATTTTTTTTTTATTTTCTTTTTTTGAAGGCAAAGTATTTTTATTTAATAAAAATCAACAGATATTTTAGTATTAATTGCGGTTGTAATAGAAAAATTTTAAAAAATAAAAAATATTTTATTGAAAAAACAATGTGCTTTTGCTTATTCAATAATAGTCAAAGGAAAAAAAGATTTACAAATTGGATAATGCGTAGTCTCTTGAGGTTTTAAGAATAAAAAAGAAGGAAAAAATATAAAACAAGCATTATAATGGATATTTTCTGTTTAAATAAAGTTAAGTCGCTGGGTACGTCGTATTTTTTTCTTGAAAAAAAAAAAGAAAATATATATTTTTTTGTATTTATAAAAGTGTTGGTATATATCATCAAGGGACATATAACCCTCTGAGTTTTAATACCTTTTTTTCGTATCTTGTCTCGTATATACGAAACTCCCATCTCTCGAATTTTCTAAATATCTTTTCTGTTATATACATACCTGAACACCCAAAAATTAAATGATGAGTGTCATAAGAAATGTTTCCTTAATCTATGTCAGTGGGAATTGTCAAAGCACACATGGGTGGAGTTCATATTTTTCAATAATAACAACCCAAAAGGAAAACAATTTATATCAGAAAAAAGTGTATATAGAAAGATGATTATTAGGCTTGACAGTTTTTACAATGCCTCGAAAAACACCTGTTAAGCTTCTTGACTTTAAATCTTTTGATAAATATTAAAGAAAAAAAAAAAAATGCTTGTCATTCAAATATGCGAACACACAGTGTCAAAACTTGTCACCAAAAATGTCTCTGTAAGAGACAATTTACTTATAATATAAATAAAAAAATTAATGTCAATTATATTTTTATAAATAATTTGAGAATGTATGTAAATACTAAATTTTATTGTTCAAAAAACGAGTCAATTGTTTTTCTTTTCGAATTTTAAATCTGTGATAAATCGTGTGAACATAAAATATCAAATTTAGATAAGCCAATGCAGCCCCTGAATGACACGATGATCATTGCCTTGCGATACAGTTACTTCAAAAAAAGATAATAAAAAAGATAAAATGTCGTATGGCTATTGAGCTATTTAAATATAAACCCAACTCGGTCAAATTTTTCATCCGGAAGTATGTTGTATCGCTGGTAAATGCCATTGGCAAAATAAGGGTGACATGTTTCTCTTATGTATGCAATTTAATCTCTCCCTTGCCACCCTCACTTCCAACAAATACGTATGTATGAATTTACAATTGTGTTTTATATATTTGTGAACATCCCTTACTTGTAGATATTTCTCTCACTCTCTTGCTCCAACTTGTGATAGTCGGAATGGTTGTTAATAAGAGAGAAAAAAATATACATCAACTTAATATGTGTTCACTTTTCATATAGAAAATTCTACGATGTATACATTGCTGGTATCTCTCACGCTTCGTGGCTATTTCAATGTGAACAGACGTTTGTCTAATTTCCTGTCTGAATTTTAAACTACCCTATACGAAATTTCAAAATTTACTGGGTATATTTGTACACACTTTGTACTATCTTGCATTATTATCAATAATTCATCAAATTGATTAATAAAATTTTTATAAAAATAACAAATTTATACATCTAAATTAAATATTACAAATATTTTTACTCATAAAATATATCGTAGATATTATTTTTTGTTTTAGTAAATATATTCCACTTTAAATGACGACATTTAATTTTAAAAAAACAATTTTTACATTACATTTTATTACACAAATAAAATCAATATTTAAATAACTTTTTTTATTTTTCAAATTTAAAATTAATTATATTCATTTGGTATTTAATAAAAAATTAAATTTTTTATTAAATTAAAAAAAAAAACCGAATTTATTACGTTATTAAATATTTGAAAAAGAAAATAAATAAAAAGCCAAAATTTTACCCGTTAAAAATCTATTAATTTTTCTTTTATAAAATAATATTATTTTTATCTATTTATTTTGTATTAAATTGAGATGAAAAAAAAAACTTATATCACTGTCATAATCTGGTGTATGTTACATGTCAAAAATATAAATACAATAAAACTGAAATATTCAATTGAAAAAGAAAGAAAAAAAAATACATCTAGGTTTCCATCATCGTCATATCAGACAAATAAAAAAATAGATAAAGAAAAAAAAAGCGTATAAATATATATGAGGGACACACGTTTCTATTATATTATTGCTATATGAATTTGCTATTAATAATAAAAATAAACAGGGGATAATAGGCTGAACGATGATACTCCTGGTGGATGATGAAGAAGAAAAGTCAAGGGGAGGATCTTATTCGTCGCGGTGCGTTAACTCCCATATAATACGAATAATATATATCCATCTGGTTGTACGTATTATCTACACTTTATACACTATGCTTTGTTGAATTTATATTTACTATACGGCTCCCATGAACTTGCATTTAAACTATTTTCAAATAACAAAAAAAAAATAAACTTAAATTAAAAAAATAGACATTTTTAACCTCATCATCCCTCCAACAAATCATCCCCATTTTTTTATTTATTTATTTATAATATTGCATGAAGTGCATCTTAATAAATATGCACTTAAACGTCATACATTTATCTATTTTTTTAAATACCTCTATGCAGCTTTATTTATTTATTTATGTTTTTTTTTGTTTTTTTTTCAACCAACTGTGTCTTATGTATAAATTATTGTACAAACAATGTTAAATTTTTTTTCTATACATAAATATTTTATTTATGCAAAAATTATTATTTATTTTCTTTTTTATAAAAGTCAAGTTTTAAAATGTTCAGGTAAATTTAAAATAGAAAATTATATATGTTCAAAAAATTATAGGAAATGTGTCAAAGTTTGATGTCACTCCACTTATCCCAAAATTTAATCTTCAAATCATTCACATGTATAATCTCGTTTTTTTTTTTCATTTCGTCGAGGCGTTTTAAGCTGCATGTTTGATATTTTAGGATAACCTGGAACTAGCCCACACACATACATCAACAATCATTGTTATTATTTTATTATTTTCATACAAAACTAAAGCCAGTGAATAAAAAAATTTATAAGCAAAAATATACCTATATATTTAAAAATATCAAAAAAAAGAAAAAAACACGCCCACGTAGTTCGAGGTAAAACATACATTTGACAAAAGAAACAATAATATTTAATCCCAAAAACATTGAAAGATAAAAATCTATAAGTTGATCCTTTATCTTTTTTTTTATTCATTTTATTCTTTTTAAATTGTAAATCCTTGTAATACATACCAATTTTTGGAAAATCGCGAAATTTAGTAAAAAACCATTTAAGTCGATCAATAGACTGAAATTTATCCCTCATGATATGTGTCATCTGTACGACTTAAAATTTTTTTTTTTACAAATTTCCATTTTCCCCATAAGTACACTGTAAAAAAAAGCTCAAAAAGACACATCTCTATTGTGTATCACACTCTAAACATCTAGCATATTATTTTGTTAAACTATAGGCGTGGCAAAATGAATTTTTTTTTTTTTTTTTAAAAACTGACCATATCCTCCCCTTTTGAATTAAAAAGAAAAAAAAATGTGTATTAAATTCCCCTGAGAAATAAGGGTGCATGTCTACACTGATATATATAATCTTTAACTCAGCCTCATTGAAGCCATTTAGTCAACACCGATTTTTGAATAAATAATATAATAAATTCCAAAGATTCATCCACGTGTATGTTTAACAAATTTTTATACTTTTTTTTTCATAATAAATCTGTGATTTTTCATCTATCAATAAATCAGTTATATTTTATATTATCAAGACTCAACAATGAGCATTACAAATAATACGTGGGTGTATTTTAAAGAAAGAAAACATAAATTTTCATAGAACCAGGTGATGATATCGAATGAGTCTGCGTATATAATGAGTAAATGATATATAAATTGTATGCTCATCTTTCGGCATATGCTCTTTGATATAAATTCAACACCCAATATATATAGTGTCATATTACAATAGAAACTCGAACTAATTCGACGTTAAAGAGCTTCATCCATTTGAAAATCGAATAGATGCACAGAAAAAAAAAAAACTATATGAAATGAAATGAAAAAAACACATTATTAACGCAATGAAGAATTGCTACTCGTTCAGTCGTTGAAGAGTCATTTAATCTGATAAATAAAATCTCTGGTATATAAATAAGTGGTAGAATAGATATAATAAAAAAAAAAAAAAAAAAAAAAAACATTATATACAAGGATAAATACGTATATAAGTATGATCAAACTGAGGGGTTGTCGTTGAAGCGTGAAACGCCAAACTAAACGTTCACTGAACGACCAAATATTATAACGCTATTTTCTAAAACTAACACGGCATTGAGA